>WNWK01003759.1:145000-156996 GCA_009830355.1 Cherax destructor
ATTAATACGTAATAATAATACATTAATAATAATGCGTATTAATAACACGTATTAATAATACGAGGGGCCAATTTATATGTACATGTGTATAACAGTATTAATATGCATTATTAATATAATTGATATATTTTTCTTATTATCGTATAATAATATAATTAATAATACTAATAATAATACGTATTAATATATAGTAATATAATATTAAAAATAAGCTAATAATAATAATATAATATATTAATATAATTATAATAATAATAATAATTAATAAAGCATTTATTATAATAATAATATTATACCATATTTATATATATCCAATCTTTAATAATATATATATATATATATACATATTAAAGATATGGTAGGCAGCCTGGGCCTATCTTTAAACCCCCACCAAATGTGAGATAGTTTCCAATCCACAGATGACCCAGGACATTGGCTGTTTTACCAGGCCCAGCCAGTCCCGCCCAGCACTCTCCTTGGTGCTCCCCCTTGGGCCCAATGCCATCATCTGGTCCTGGAAAAAAAACTCCGACCTCAGGGCATGGAAGGTAGGAGAAGACATGATACACATGATGCCTTCTACCTACTCTGCCTGTCAATCCCAAAACACATACTTCCTGAGATGTCCCCCCCTTCAACAGCCCCACTTCAGGAATCGACTCTCTCCTCAAGACCATGCTAGAGTGTATTGAATCTTTCCCCCGAAGATGGACAGTGGTTGCAAGCTTCACTTCCCGTCAGACTTGGGGGCTGGGAGTAAAATCCTCCCAGATTGCCCTACCAGCCTTCTTATCCTCTTCCATAGCATCAAATGACTAATAAAACAAATTCTTCCATACAACCTCAGTGATTCAGCAGGGGAAAACAGGACCCTAGCTACACCAGTGCCATCACTGAATGGGAGACTCTTGCTGCTCCAACACCAAAACCTAGTGAAGAACTGGCCTACAAACAGTCAAGCTGGGACAGCCCCATTTTGAAAAGATACTTTGCCAATTGCTCAGGGCCGTAACATCAGACAGGAGACTGCCCCTCCTAGCCCGGGGTGCACATCACTCTGGGGACTTCCTCCAAACAGTTCCCATTTGGCCATGGGAACACGCCTGGACCCTAAGACCCTTCGTATTGCAGTGGCTCTGCGCCTCTGCCCCCATTCAAACGGAATATACGTGTTTCGGCGATCGCAAGCCGACCAATATGGTCTACATGGTCTTAACTGTTCTAAAACCAAGGGTTGGCATGCAAGACACAATGAGGTCAACGACATCATAAAGAGAACCCTCGCCACAGCTGGATGCCCAGCCGAGAGAGAGCCTCGATCACTAGCAGCCAACAACGCCCACAACCCAGCAAACCGCCCCGACGGGATCACCATCTATCCTTGGAAGAATGGCAAGCTCTTAGCATGGGATTATACCTGCGTGTCGACACTGGCTGACACCTACATCCATCACAGTGTTGGGCGACAGGGAGGAGCTGCTGACCACAGAGAGGAGTAAAAGATCGGCAAGTACAGGGACATAAGCCAACAGTATAAATTTGTCCCAGTGGGATCAGAGACCTTGGGAGCGTGGGGAAAAATGCAACACGTTTCCTTAAAGAGCTGGGTTCCAGACTCATCGACACCACCAGGGACCCAAGGGTAGCCACGTTCATGTTCCAGCGTCTCAGCGTGGCCATCCAGGGGGAAACGCATGCTGCATACTCGGCTCGCGTCCGGCTTCGAGGAGCTGGAGGAGATTCATAATCTTTGACATATTGTACCATTGTATTCATGTGCATGTTTGTGTGTTTTATAAATGTATTCTGTCTATTAATAAAGCATTTATATGTATGTATGTGTGTATATAGGATGGGTGGTAGGAGAAGTGGAATATTCAAACGGCTTCAGGAAGAAATCCAAATATTCTTCCTTGATGCCTTTTATCCACTTCTCCGAGGCTATGGGTCCCACAATTTGCACTAGAGGTGGACCCCATCCTATATTAAAAAAAAAAAAAAAAAAAAAAAATATATATATATATATATATATATTTAATATATATAAGATGGGGTCCACCTCTGGTGTAAATTGTGGGTCCCATAGCCTCGGAGAAGTGGATAAAAAGGCTTCAAGGAATAATATTTAGATGCATTTCTGAAGCCATTTGAATATTCCACTTCCCCTACCACCCCATCTTTTGTTTAAATATATATAAAATTTATTTCAAGACAAAATACATTGTCAAAATACATTAACAATAATACAATAGTGAGTAAAACAACATAGATGACAACTCAGAGCTACATGTCAAATACTTCGTCCAGCTCCCCGCAGTGGGCCGCGTGCCCAGATTGCTGCAGGCATTTCCCCTCTGGTCGCCCTGTGGTCCTTGGTTTATATGATGAGTTTTCCACCCAGCTCCTTGAAAAACTTTAGAGCACACTTGCCCCATGCTCCATGGGTCTCCGACCCTATTGGGATGAAGTTATAGCAAGAGGGAAGGTCTTCATATTTGCGGGTCTTCTGAGTCTCCCTGTGGCTGGCAGCTCCACCCCCTTCGGCTAAGGTGTGTGGCAGGTAGGTGTCTGCCAATGTGGCAGCACAGGTGTAGTCCCAAGCAATCTGCTTACCATCCTTCCAGGGTAGCATAGTGGCTCCATCAGGACGCTTTTGACTTCCATCAGACCTCTGCACTTGGGGTTCCCGTTGAGCTGGTCAACGGGCTGTGGCGAGGCTTCTCTTTATGATGTCATTAACCTCCTCATGTCTAGCATACTTCCCTTGTGATGTGTGACACACTAGACCATGAAGTCCGAATTGATCAGCCGTCGCCCTGCCGCAAATACACCTATGTTCGGTGAGTATGGGGCGGCTAGGCGAAGAGAAACACCAATCCGAATGGCCTGTAGGTCGAGTCGAGTCCCCAGAGAGGAATTGGGAACAGCTAGAAGGAAATCTCCTGAGTGTGGTGCCTTCACCGCTAGGAGACGATCTTTGTCCTTTCCTGAAGCGTTGGTGAGCATTGCGTTGACAATTTTTTTCATGATCGGTTTGTCCCAGTGTGACTGTGCTCTTTGAGAGAAGCTGGTCTACTGGAGGAGTCTGCCAGGATGTCCCACTGCACTGCTGCTTCAATGAACTTGGGGTCTTGAGCTCCCACCACACCTCTCAAACGTTCAGGGATAATCCTCTTGACTAATCCACAGGAGGTCAAACACGATGACAGAAATGCAGGTAAAGCTACCTGCCTTGCTTTGCGCACCCCTATACCTCCCAGTCGCACTGGGAGGGTTGCCTGCTCCCATTGCTGATCCTCTAGTGACAGATTCAGTGCCTTCTTTAAGGTTGATCTCAGGTGTGCGTCATACTCGTCAAGTGTTGGTTTGTCAAAAGAGGGTGCACACCTCAAGAAGTAAGTGAGTCTTGGCATAGTAAGACACCTTGTGAGGAGATACAGGGCATCATGGGCCTCAAGATCACTTATTCTCTCCTCCATTCTTTTCAGGTCATTCACTTTGTCCTTGAGGACCGTGTCGATGGCGTGGTGACCCAGCGGTGCTCCCAGGAGGGTACTGTTGGATGGAGTGGTAGTAGTGACTTCTGGGAGGATTGTTTGCACCGCATTGATTATTTCCTGATTTGTTGTGATAATTTCACACTTTGAGGGATTAAGGATGAGTCCTAAGGCTTCTCCTTGTGTCTTCACCGTTGTAGGTCCTATATATATATATATATATATATATATATATATATATATATATATATATATATATATATATATATATATATATATATATATATATATATATATACATATATATATATATATATATATATATATATATATATATATATATATATATATATATATATATATATATATATATATATATATATATATATATATATATATATATATATATATATATATATATATATATATATATATATATATATATATATATATATATACTATATATATATATATATATATATATATATATATATATATATATATATATATATATATATATATATATATATATGTATATGTATATATATATATATATATATAATATATATATATATATATATATATATATATATATATATATATATATATATATATATATATATATATATATATAACATGATCTCTGGCCAACGGAGACTCGACCCTACGACCTGGATAGGAACGCAGTGCTTTACCGACCGTACCACACTGGACCAATACCTTGCATCCAGCTCACGCTAGACGTTGATCAGGCACCCAGCTTTCAGGCGGAGCTCACAGCTTTTATTCATCCCGCATGCATCGACACAACTAGAGATTTTTACAATGCTAGGGAAATTTGCAAGAGCAGGCGAAATATTCACAAACACTGATCTCCTTGTGAGGAGAATTCCTAGCATTGTAAAATCTCTAGTTGTGTCGATGCATGCAGGGATGAGAAGAAAGCTGTAAGCCACCTGCCTGAAAGCTGGGTGCCTTGGATCAACGTCTAGCGTGAGCTGGATGCCAAGGTATTGGTCCAGGTGGTACGGTCGGTAAAGCACTGCGTTCCTGTCACAAGGTTCGTAGGGTCGAGTCTCCGTCGGCCAGAGATCAGTGTTTGTGAATATTTCGCCTGCTCTTGCGAATTCTAGCATATATATATATATATATATATATATATATATATATATATATATATATATATATATATATATATATATATATATATATATATATATATATATATATATATATATATATATTGTATATATATATGTATATGTATATATATATATATATATATATATATATATATATATATGTATATATATATATGTATATGTATATATATATATATATATATATATATATATATATATATATATATATATATATATATATATATATATATATATATATATATATATATATGCAAAAAGATCACAGTAATCAGGTGATATCAAAATAGCGTAAGACAACCACTATGAAAAATAGAGAATTCCAAGCGATTTCAGTGACTACTCACATTATCAAGGAACTATGAACTAGTTCCTTGATAATGGATAGTCACGAAAGCGCTTGGAATTCTATTTTTCATAGTGGTTGTCTTGCATATATATATATATGTATATGTATATATATATATATATATATATATATATATATATATATATATATATATATATATATATATATATATATATATATATATATATGCAAAAGATCACAGTAATCAGGTGATATCAGAATATGCAAGACAACCACTATGAAAAATAGAGACTTCCAGGCTTTGTGACTATACATTATCAAGGAACTATATAGTTCCTTGATAATGTAGTAGTCACGAAAGCGCTTGGAATTCCTCTATTTTTCATAGTGGTTGTCTTGCATATATATATATATATATATATATATATATATATATATATATATATATATATATATATATATATATATATATATATATATATATATATATATATATATATGTATATATATATATATATATATATATATATATATATATATATATATATATATATATATATATATATATATATATATATATATATATAAATATATATATATAAGGGGTTAGACGATACCGAAATTTTGGCAGATATTGATACCGGTACTTTTTCCATAGCTTTTTATTTATTGAATAATGAGTTGCTAATATCTTTACTCATTACTTGGCCAGGTGTGTTAGTTACTGACTGTCAAAGTCACTTGTCGATAGTGTATGTACATATATGTGTGTATGTACTCATATATATGTGACTGCAGGGGTCGAGTCATAGATCCTTGCCTGGTGTGCGTGTGTGCTCTTGGCTCCGCCTCTTCACTGGTCGCTATTAGGTCCATTCTCCCCCTGCTCAAAGAGTTTCATCGTAACTCTTTTTTAAGCTGTGTATGGATCCTGCCTTCACTAATTCATTTTCCAGTTTGTTTCACATCCTGATAAACTCTAAGACTAAGGAAATACTTTCTAACATTGCTATAATTCGTCTGGGTTTTTAACTTGCAGTTGTGTCGCCATGTTCCTGAAAACCGTCTCTGAAACATTCTGTCCATGCCTTCCCTGTCAATTCCTCTCAGTATTTTGTTAGTTGCTATAATTTATAGTCTGTCTTTCCTGTCCTCCAGTGTCGTTAGGCTGAGTTCCCTTAACCTGTGACTGTGACTTACCTATTGACCTACGCAAAGCTTTTGATACAGTCGACCATGATTTACTGCTCACAAAATTAGCACATTATGGTATAAGGGGGCACCCACTCAACTACCTAAAGTCATACCTCACCAACAGAAGCCAATACGTGTACACAAATGGAGCGAACTCTTCCACACAACAAATTACAGTCGGAGTCCCTCAAGGAAGTGTCCTGGGTCCACTCCTATTCCTCATTTACATAAATGACCTACCGAATGCATCACAACTACTCAAACCCATATTATTTGCAGATGACACAACATATGTCTTCTCTCACCCAAATCCAGTTATATTGGCCAACACTGTTAATGCCGAATTACAGAAAATATCAACATGGATGACGACTAACAAGCTTACTCTCAATACTGACAAGACCTACTTCATACAGTTTGGAAACAAAGCCACAAATGTTCCATTTAACATAACGCTCAATGGTTCACCCTCACAAGACTCACAGAGGGAAAATTCCTAGGAATCCACCTTGACAGTAGCCTTAAATTCCAAACACACATACAACAAATTTCCAAGAAAATCTCAAAGACAGTAGGCATATTATCAAAGATACGCTATTATGTACCTCAATCAGCTCTCCTTGCACTATATCATTCACTTATCTACCCGTATCTCACCTATGGAATCTGTGCATGGGGATCAACAACATTAAATCACCTTAGACCACTCATAACCCAGCAAAAGGCTGCAGTCAGATTGATAACAAATTCCCACTCCAGACAGCATACTCCACCAATATTCAAAAGCCTAAAACTACTCACCGTAAAGAACATTCATACATATTCTTGTGCCTACTACATACATAAAACTCTACACTCTAATATAAACCCTCCGCTCAAAATTTTCTTCACCAACTTTAATAGGGCCCATGACCCCAACACAAGACACAGATCACTTTTTGATATATCCCGAGTCCATATCAACCTATGTAAATATTCTATGCACATAAAGGGCCCCAGAATCTGGAATTCATTACCAGTAAATACTAAGATAACCTTGTCTGAAAATCAATTTAAGACTTCTCAAAACCACCGACTCACCCTAAACTAAATACTCATACTGTAAATTACTTTCAAAGATGCTCAATATTATTTTCCTATAAGATAATTTCAATTTTTACTAATATGTTACTATTATGTTACCCCCTACTCACCCTAAACTAAATACTCATACTATAAATTACTTTCAAAAATGATCAATGTTATTTTCCTTAAGGTGATCTCAATTTTATATTACCATCTTCCTAAACACTTGTTACAATGTAATATCATCATATTGTAATTTTAACAGTCTAATATCATATATTGTAATTTTAACAGTATAATATCATCATATTGTAATTTTGTAATTTGAAATCAAATATATAACTAGAATAAACTCAATAAATTTCTCTAGTATTATGTACATAGTATAAAGTCATTAGATTGTTGCCCCTAATGCCATGGCATGTCAGTGGCTCTCCTTTCACTTCACCATGGCATGTCAGTGGCTCTTTGCACTTCACTATGGCATGTCAGTGGCTCTCCTTGCACTTCACCATGGCATGTCAGTGGCTCTCCTTGCACTTCACCATGGCAAGTCAGTGGCTCTCCTTGCACTTCACCATGGCATGTCAGTGGCTCTCCTTGCACTTCACCATGGCATGTCAGTGGCTCTCCTGCACTTCACCATGGCATGTCAGTGGCTCTCCTTGCACTTCAGTTTATGATTGTAACTACCAATATCTATGTAAAATTGCAATGAAATAAAACTTTCCTTACTATTTATGGTGCAGGGTCGATTCACAACTCCTGGCCCCACCACTTCAGTGGTCACTACTATGTCACTCTCCCTGCTCCAAGAGCTTTATCATACATCTTCTTAAAGCTATGTATGGATCCTGCCTCCACTACATCACTTTCCAGACTATTCCACTTCCTGACAACTCTATGACTGAACAAGAACTTCCTAACATCCCTGTGACTCATCTGAGTCTTCAACTTCCAAGTAATCCTTGTTGCTGTCTCTCATATATCTAACTTGACGATTCCTCTCATTACTTTATATGTCGTTATCATTTTCCCCGACTCTTCTATCCTCCAGTGTCGTCAGGTCGATTTCGCTTAACCTCTCCTCGTAGGACATGCCCTGTAGCTTCGGGACTAGTCTCGTTGCAAATCTTTGCGATTTCTTTAATTTCCTGAGGTGCTTGGCCAGAATTGGGTTCCAAACTGGCGCTGCATACTCCAATATGGGTCTGAAGTACACAGTGTACAGGGGCCTAAACGATTCCTTACTGAGATGTAGAACTGCTATTCTAAAGTTTGCTAGACGCCCATATGCTGCAGCAATTATTTGGTTGATGTGCGCCTCAGGAGATGTGCCCGGTGTTATACTCACTCCTCATTAACTTCACATCGTTTGCGAACAGGGACACTTCTGAGTCTATTCCTTCCGCCATGTCATTCACATATACCATAAACAGCACCGGTCCTAGGACTGACCCCAGTGGAACCCCGCTCGTCACATCTCATGTACCATCATCATGTACCATGACTCGCTGATGTCTTCCCGTCAGGTATTCTCTGATCTATTGCAGAGTCTTCCTGTTATTCCTGCCTGGTCCTCCAGCTATCCACTAATCTCTTGTGTGGAACGTGTCGAAAGCTTCTTGCAGTCCTAGAAAATGCAATCTACCCACTTCTCTCTCTCTCGTTTGTCTTACTTCTGTGACGTTGTTGTAAAACACCAGTAGTTTTGGACACATGGTTTCCCTTCCCTGAACTCGTGCTGGTTATCGTGTATAACTTAGGTGCTCTACCACTTTCCTCCTGACAATCTTTGCATGACTTTGCATACTATATATGTCAGTGACACTGGTCTGTAGTTTAATGCTGCCTGTCTGTCTCTTTTTTTTTAAATACCGGGACTACATTGGCTTTCTTCCATACCTCAAGTACTCGCCCTGTTTTGACAGATATGTTGAAGATAGTTGTTAGTGGCACATACAGCGCCTCTGCTCATTCTCTCAGGACCCTGGAGTATACCTGGAGAGGGTTTCGGTTCAACGCCCCCCCGGCCCTGTCTGTGACCAGGCCTCATTGTGGATCAGGGCCTGACAATATTCTGTTACTTTTGGTCGCATGCAACCCGACGTACGAACCACAGCCAGGCTGGTCAAGTATGACTTTAGGTGCCTTTAGCACCTTTTTGAAGCACCACGGGGGTATTGGAAGCCCCCCCTTGTGGGGGGAAACTTATGTACTGTTGTCTTGGTTTTAGATTACTCAACCAGCCCAAACCTTTTTGCAATCAGTAATATTTAGATTACATTATTTAGTTTATATGTGTCATGGTTATTTTATGTCCAATGTTTAGAACTTTGCATTTGTCTATATTAAACTGCATTGCCCTTCTCCGACCACCATTGCATCAGTCTATTCAAATCATCCTGGTGCTCTAATGTCCTCATTTGAATGAATTGGACGGCCTATTTTGGTGTCATCAGCAAATTTGCTTATGTCGATATTTATTCCCCCATCTATGTCGTTTATGAAAATTTGGAACAAAAAGGGGGCCCAACACGCCCCCTGTGGAACACCGCTCGAGACGCTTCCTCACTCTGATTTCCCTTATTTTGCAAACTATCTTCTGCCTATTTGCCAACCATGGCTCTTTTCAGGAAAAAAATTCCCTCCTATTCCGTGTGCCTTAATTTTCCTCAACAGCTCTGATGGGGAACTCATCAAACGCCTTACTGAAGTCCATATACACAATATCATATTCATTACCATGAAAGTAAATAAATTGAAAGCAGGAACCCCCTTTTTGTTAAACCGTGCTGAGATTCCTTGATCAATTTATGCTTTTCAAGCCCTTTCCCCCATCATAACGGAGCTTTTCAAGACCTTCCCATCATAACGGAACTTTTCAAGCCCTTTCCCCCATCATAACGGAACTTTTCAAGACCTTCCCCATCATAACGGAACTTTTCAAGACCTTCCCCATCATAACGGAACTTTTCAAGCCCTTTCCCCCATCATAACGGAACTTTTCAAGACCTTCCCATCATAACGGAACTTTTCAAGACCTTCCCATCATAACGGAACTTTTCAAGCCCTTTCCCCCATCATAACGGAACTTTTCAAGATCTTCCCCATCATAACGGAACTTTTCAAGACCTTCGCCACATAACGGAACTTTTCAAGATCTTCCCCATCATAACGGAACTTTTCAAGACCTTCCCCATCATAACGGAACGTTTTTTAGGTCAAAGTTTACTCTATATATCGTAGATCAGTTTTAATTCATTTATTATTACTCTCTTATACATAATAAAATGTTTGCTCACGTACTTTTATTGATGCACTCATGCATATATGTTAATATATACATTTGCCTATATACCTAGCGGAAGTTTACATATGTACTCACCTATTTGTGATTGCATGGTGGAGACTCAGCTCATGGCCCCGCCTCTTCACTGATCGCTACTAGATCCTCTCTCCCCTGCACCATGAGCTTTGACATACCCCGTCTTAAAGCTATGTATGGTTCCGGCCTCCACTACATCACTTGCCAGACTATTCCACTTCCTGACAACTCTGTGACTGAAGAAATGCTTCCTAACATACCTTTAACTCATCTGAGTCTTCAACTTCCAGTTGTGATCCCTTGTCTCTGTGTCCCTTCTCTGGAACATCCTGTCTCTGTCCACCTTATCTATTCCAGTATTTTGTATGTCGTTATCATGTGTCCCCTAATCCTCCTGTCCTCCAGTGTCGTCATACCGATTTCCCTTAACCTTTCTTCGTAGGACATTCCCCCTTTGCTCTGGAACTAGCCTTGTTGCAAACCTTTGCACTTTCTCTAATTTCTTGACGTGATTGACCAGGTGTGGGTTCCAAACTGGTGCTGCATACTCCAGTATGGGCCTGACGTATATGGTGTACAATGTCTGGAACGATTCCTTACTGAGGTATGGAACGCTATTCTCAGGTTTGCCAGTCGCCCATATGCTGCACCAGTTATCTGGTTGATGTGTGCTTCCGGAGACGTGCTTGGTATGTATATATTATCATATGCACATGCATATACATGAACATATGCATTCACATGAACACATGAAAACATGCATTCACATGAACATATGCATTCACATGAACACATGCATTTCCATGAAAACATGCATTCACATGAGCACATGCATTCACATGAACATATGCATTCACATGAACACATGCATTCACATGAAGACATACATTCACATGAACACATACATTCACATGAACACATACATTCACATGAACACATACATTCACATAAATACATACATTCACATAAACACATACATTCACATGAACACACACATTCACATAAACACATATATTAAAAAACACATGTATTTAATGAACACATACATTCACATAAACACATACATTCACATAAACACATACATTCACATAAAAACATATTAACATAAACACATACATTCACATAACATATACATTCACATAAAACATACATTCACATATACACATACATTCACATAAACACATATTCACATAAACACATGATTCACATAAACAATGCATTCACATAAACACATACATTCACATACACAAATACATTCACATAAACACATATATTCACATAAACACATACATTCACATAAAACATGCATTCAGATGCACACATACATTCAGATGCACACATACATTCACATAAACACATACATTCACATAAAATATATTCACTAAAAAAATACATTCACACAAACACATAGATTCACATAAACACATACATTCACATAAACA
>WNWK01003760.1:0-156994 GCA_009830355.1 Cherax destructor
ATTGATACATTCAAGTTGATCTGAGTAATATATAGCTATTCCACCCCCTCGCTGATCTGTCCTACAATTGTGAATGGCTGTGTAACCTGGGATGGCATAGACATCTGTAGTATCAGGCTTCAGCCAGGTCTCAGTGAGTGTGATGATTGACATATTGGTCTGGAGGGATTGGAGTAGTGCTGTGAGGTCATCATAATGTTTGCTCAAAGATCTAACATTGTAATTGAAGATAGTTATGTTATTGTTGGCTCTGAGTAATGTCTTTGCTTGATCTGCTGTGTAATAGTTACAGTTGCTGTTGGAATCATGTAAGTCATTTAATAATAGGTTGATATCAGGATCAATTCCTGTAATCATAAGATTTGATGTGATTCTATAACTAGACCTTATTCAAATCCATCAGACTATAAAATAAATTCAAGATATAATAAATAAAATAATACTAAGAATAAGTATTTGAAAATTGCATATACAGTGGTACCTCGGTTAACGATGGTCCCCAAACTCGCTCTTTTATGTAAGTTTATTTTTTTAAATGCAAAAGACTCGGCAGGCAATGTAACATCCCCCCAATGAAGAGCAGGGGTGCCACTAGCACGTTGAGCGACAACACAATAAGTGTCAGGGGCCCAAGATTGTTCAACTGCCTCCCAGCATACATCAGGGGGATTACCAACAAACCCCTGCCGTCTTCAAGCAGGCACTGGACAGGAACCTCAAGTCGGTACCTGATCAGCCGGGCTGTGGTTCATACGTTGGACTGCGTGCGGCCAGCAGTAACAGCCTGGTTGATCAGGCTCTGGTCCAACAGGAGGCCTGGTCACAGACCGGGCCGTGGGGGCGTTGACCCCTGGAATTCTCTCCAGGTAGACTCCAGGTAGACATACATGCTTCAATATAAAAACATAATCTACACATCCCCTACCCATTCTAAAGTCTCCTTGCTCATCTGCAGTCCTGCTCTCTGTCTTGTCTTACCTCTAATTCTTTCAATAATAACCCTACCATACACTTTACCTGGTATACTCAGTAAACTTATTCCCCTATAATTTTTACAATCTCTCTTGTCCCCCTTCCCTTTATATACAGAAACTATACACGCTCTCTGCCAATCCCTAGGTACCTTCCCCTCTTTTGTACATTTATTAAAAAATACCAACCACTCCAGCACTATATATCCCCCTGCTTTTAACATTTGTCATGATCCTGTCAGTTCCAGCTGCTTTACTCCCTGTCATTCTATGTAATGCCTCATGCACCTCCCTCACACTCACATCTTGCACTTCTTCACTCCTAAAAGATGTTGTACCTCCCTGGCCAATGCACAAAATTACTGCTTCCCTTTCTTCATCGACATTTAAAAGTTCCTCAAAATATTCGCGCCATCTACCCAATACTTCCAGCTCTCCATCTACTAACTTCCCTACTCTGTTTTTAACTGACAAATCCATTTGTTCCCTAGGCTTTCTTAACTTGTTTATCTCCAAAAAAAAATTCTTATTCTCAGCAAAATTTTTTGACAGTGCCTCTCATACTCTATCATTCGCTCTCCTTTTGCCCTCTGACCACTCTTCACCTTTCTTTTACTCTACATATACTCTGCTTCTCTTATATCACTTCTGCTTTGTAAAAACCTCTCATAAGCTACTTTTTTGTCTTTTATCGCATCCGTTTACCTCATCATTTCACCAATCACTCCTCTCTCCTCTTTCCTCCTGCACCCACCCTCCTATAGCCACAAACTTCTGCCCCACATTCTAATACTGCATTTTTTTAAAAAAAAAACCTCCCCCCACTACCCATACTTGCACTAGCCCACCTTTCTGCCAATAGTTGCTTATATCTCACCCTAACTTCCTCCTCCCTACCTTTTACTCTAACTGTAGCTACAACTAGATAATGATCCGATATGTCCGTTGTCCCTTTATAACATGTACATCCTGAAACCTACCCATCAACCTTTTATCCACCAATATATAATCTAACAAACTACTTTCATTACATGCTATATCATATCTTGTATACTTATTTATCCTCTTTTTCATAAAATATGTATTACTTATTACCAAACCTCTTTCTACACATAGTTCAATTAATGGCTCCCCATTTTCATTTACCCCTGGCACCCCAGATTTACCTGACGAGCTGTTGGAGTGTGAGCAGGGTAATAGTTTGTGAAGGAATTCATTGAAACCGGTTAGCCGGACTTTGAGTCCTGGAGGTGGGAAGTACAATGCCTGCACTTTAAAGGAGGGGTTTGGGATGTTGCCTGTTTGGAGTGACATCTAAACTGTTGTATCTGGGTGCCTCTGCAAAGACAGTGATTATGTATGAATGATGGTGAAAGTGTTTCTTTCTTTTTTGGGTCACCCTGCCTCAGTGGGAGACTGCTGACGTGTTGAAAAAAAAATTATATTTAACAGGTGAAGGGATTCGGAGAAACTGCTTAGCCAGACTTGAGTTCTGGAGGTGTGAAGTACAGTGCTTGCACTGTGAAGTATTGGTAGGGATATTTGCAGTTTGGAGGGGCATTTGAGCTGTAGTATCAGTGCCTCTCTGGCAAGACAGTATAAAGTGATGGTGAAAATGTTTTTTTTTTTGGGGGGGATCCTACCTCAGTGGGAGACAGCCAATGTGTGAAAAAAAAAATAACATTTGTTTTTATAGCCTCCGGTCCAGTTATGAATTGGTAAGAGAACAGCTTGGAGATCAGGAACAAGAGAATTTGGAATTGGAAGATGAGCTGTATGCCCTCACCAAGAGACTCGAGGCTTTCCAAAGAACCTCTGTGGCTCAGCTAGACGATGTGAAGGTAAACATCAATATTGTCATGAGAGAGAGCTTCTTTTTTTGTATGCAAAAAAAGTTGTCTGCAGGCCATTCTCATGAGTTTACTACATAAAGGTATATTAGAATATGTTTCAGATTACCTATTTGTAATTACAGGAGCAGAACAATGCTTCTGGTGTCTTACTTTTGTGTTTAATTTGCCATACAGTTTTTGAAAGTTTCCATTGGAAGTGTCACTATCTTCTCACTGATCCCATTCCAGCAGTCTACTTCTGTTTCTTACGAAATACAGTTTTTATGTGAGTTCACTTTATGCAAATTTGCCATTATGTGCTGTCCCATTTCTGTCATTAATTCTGGATGTGTGACATACTGTATTTTGCAGCATATAAAACACACTGGCATATAGGATTCACCCTAAATTTAGCATGAAATTTGGTGGAAAAATAAATTGGCCATGGCCTCATCTATGTGGTTCTTTTTTTATGCTGATATTTATCATATTTCTTTGATTAACTTTTTATATTTTTATTTGTTAATGTTTCTTTATATTGTTAACTTGCCAGTGTTTAGTACTTTAACCTTAACAAAATATCAAGATACCATAACCTCATTAACTATTACCCTTTAAAAATCTTTATTCACTTTAACATCCTAAAAAAGCCTTGATTGCTGTCATACTCCTCCAGTTCCTCTCTGTCGTTCTCTAGTTCCTGGCAGTCATCTTTGCATTTCCTCAGGGCCATCATTGCTGTCAGACTCAGCTGTGTTGCTGTCATCATAATAAAAATCATTGGCAATTATGGACACATATTTGGCCAGACAAACATTGGAATCATTGGGCAAAATGAAAAAAAGTCCATAACCCTGGATTTTGTCTATTAAAATATTGTCTGGTTGTCTTCTGAATCACCAGACCAAGTGCAGTCACTCAAACAAACAAGCTTTATTTCTATAAAATGGAATACAGTATATTATTCAATGAGGTGATTGACATACATAATACCTACCTCAGTTGCATGTCTTGCCCACTTTTCTTGGGGGTGGGAGGATGATAGGTGCACCCTTCACCTTAATTCCACTCTGTTGTCTAACTAGACTATGGTGACCAACAGTATTCTTCAGTCTCCTGTATTACTCTTTCTAAACTTGTTCTCATTCATCTAACTGATACTGTCAACAAACTTAATGTCTTTTTCTCGACCATAGGAACAAAGATAGCAAGTAAAATCCCAAACTCAAACATTCAACCAAAAGACTTCCTCACTGGCAACTACCCAAATACTATTTTTAGCCCCAACAAACCCTACTGAAATCTCTCTTATCAAAACACTAAAGAACAAGGCAGGAAACCTAAATAACTTTCCACCACTCATGTACAAAAAAGCTTTTCATGTGTTGTCACCAATTATTGCAACTCTTTTTAACAAATCCATTGAATCTTCCACCTTCCCATCCAAACTCAAGACAGCAAGGGTCACCCTGATCCTCAAAGGAGGTGATCCAACTGAATTGAACAACTATAGGCCTATATCAAACTTGCCCCTACTATCTAAAATCTTCAAAAAATTAATTCACAAACAAGTCGACTCCTACTTCGTATCCCACAACATACTCAACCCGTCAGTTTGGGTTCAGACCGAAAAAAAAGTACTAATGATGCTGTTATACATATGCTTGAACTGATATATTCTGCACTCGAAAAAAATGAATTTTCCCTGGGACTTTTCATAGACTTACGAAAAGCTTTTGATACAGTTGACCATGACATTTTGCACTTAAAACTCGAACATTATGGGGTCAGAGGACACTCTCTCGATTACCTAAAATCTTATCTTAGCAATAGAACCCAGTATGTATATACAAATGGAGCCAGCTCCACTATACAACCTGTTCTTGTCGGAGTCCCACAGGAAAGTGTCCTTGGCCCACTTCTCTTTCTCATTTACATCAATGACCTACCAAATGCATCTAATCTCCTTAAACCCATTTTATTTTGCAGATGACATTACTTATGTTTTCTCTCACCCAAACCCAACCATACTAACAGACACTGAAAATACCGAACTGCTAAAAATATCTACTTGGATGACTTCCAACAAACTTACTCTCAATATAGACAAACCCTACTTCATGCTATTTGGAAACAGAGCATCAAATGTACAGCTAAACATATTGATAAATGGTTCAACCATTTCTAGACAGACAGAGAGCAAATTTCTAGGTCTCCACCTTGACTGCAGTCTCAAATTTCAGACACACATACAGCAAATTTCCAAGAAAGTCTCCAAAACAGTAGGCATCCTTTCAAAGATACGGTACTATGTACCCCAATCAGCTCTTCTAGCTCTGTACCACTCTCTCATTTACCCTTACCTCACCTATGGTATTTGTGCATGGGGCTCAACCACAGCAAATCACCTTAAGCCTTTAATAACCTAACAAAAAGCTGCAGTGGGATTGATTACTAACTCCTGCATTAGACAACACACTCCACTTTTCAAGAGTCTTAACTTGCTTAATATTCAAAACATCCACACTTATTATTGTGCCTACTACATACACAGAACACTATACTCAAATATAAACCCTCCTCTCAAACTCCTCCTTGATAACTATAACAGAACACAGCCAAAATACAAGACACAAATTACTCTTCGATATCCCTTGTGTTCATCTCTCGCTATGCAAAAATGCTATGCACGTAAAGGGCTCGAAGATCTGGAATTCATTGCCAGAACACACTAAAGAACCCCTGTCTACAAATCAGTTTAAGGCCCTACTAAGAAATCACCTCATCACCCAAAATTAACCAGACAAACTGTACCTAATACAGTGGTACCCCGAGTTTCGTACAGCTCCCAACTCGAACAATTATGTAAGTGTATTATTGTAAGTGCTTTTGTAAGTGTATTTTTGGGGGTCTGAAACGGACTAATCTAATTTACATTATTCCTCATGGGAACAAATTCGTTGTAACGGCACTTGAACATCCTTCTGGAACGAATTATGTCCAAGACTCGGGGAACCACTGTACCTACCAGTTACTCAAAAGCTACTCATATTGTGTTGAGGATTGTTCAACCACTTACTCACTACTTCAAAATTAGGATGTCTAAATTTCATTGTTTTAAGTACAGTCTCTCCTCACTTAACGACGGAGATGGGGACCAAAGACACCGTCGGTAAGCGAATTCATCGCTAAACGAGGAGCATACTATACAGGTCTCCCTCCACAATTGGCCAATCTCTTTTTAAAGCTACCCAAGGTCCTGTCAAAGCTAAAACCTTGGGTAGTTTCAAATTTAGGTTGGATAAATACACGAGTGAGAGGGGTTGGATTTGAGTGGGACTTGCATGTGAGTAAATAGAATTATAAAAGCTTATTGCTTGGGTAGCATTTATTCTGTTAGTGGGTTGGATTTGTGAAGGACCTGCCAAAGGATTCAGGGAAACCAGTTAACTGGACCTGAGTCCTAGAGGTGGGAAATACAATGCCTGTACAGTGGTCCCTCGGTTTTCGCTGAAAATTCGTTCCAGAATGCTGCTCAAGTGCCATTACCGAACGAATTTACTTCCTTAAGAAATAATGTCACGTAGGTTAGTCTATTTCAGACCTCTAAAAATACACTTGCAACAGCACTTACGAAAATACACTTACATAAATGTTCGAGTTTGGAGATGCACGAAAACCGAGGGACCACTGTACTCTGAGGGAGGGGTGAGAATATTGCTGTTTGGAGGGGCATCTGAGCTGTAGTGTCAGCATTCTTCTGGCAGGACAGTGATAGAATTAATGATTTTGAAAGTGTTTTTTTTTGTTTTTTTCAGTCAGCCTACCTCAGTGGAAGATGGCCTACATGTTAAAAAAAGTATGTTAACAAATTTAAGACAATATTTACAGACTGTTCAGTGTTTTAATGTAATCTGAATATATTTAAAAGGTTCGCTATGGTGACCGAGTGATGGACAGTAGTGGTGAGCTGGAGTGCAGGGACAATATAAATCAACTAGACCATCAAAAAATGCTCCTAATCTCAGAGATAGATGCCATGAAGACAGATAAACACACTCAGGCACTGAAAGGTTGGTTGTTGAAGGTTAATGTCAGTAGAACTGCTATGTTTGATATTAGTTTGTGGCTACTGTTATCTTTGAGCAGAGCAAACTGAATTTTCTAAGCATCTTTATTGAATTTTCTTCTCATTGTCTTTCAGTTTTCAGTCATCTTAATCACAGTTGTGAATTATTACCTATTTCCTAAGATGAAATGGAGTGAAAATAGCCCATTTTATTTGGTTTTCATAGTTAATATTAGAAAAAAACATTCCTTATAATTTTTGGGAACAAATTTTGTCCCCAATTTGGTATTAAAATTAATGAAATTGAAGCAGAAACAAAAAGGTGAGGAAAATTCCTACATCTAATCAAGGAAAACATTGAAGTCTAATGTTCATATTTAACATTTGTAAAAAAAAAAAAAAAAAAAAAAAAACTATGGATACTCTTAAAATTTACTATTTTGTTCCTCAGTATGTGCTGTTAACACTATATAAAGGTTAGATATCTGTTTACTAATACTTCACATTAGGAATTTGTGCCTAGGGAGCCTACCTCAAGCAACCTACCTCAGCAACCCACCAAAACCCAGTCATCACTTAGTAAAAGGCAGTTGTCAGACCCATCACATACTCTAATTACTGACAACATTATGTTCTAATTCAAATCTCTAAGTTATCTAAATAATAAAGCCTTTCATGCTTACTACTGTTTACTCCATATCTTTGGAACACTACATCGTAATGCTGATGCTGACCTAAGACTTGCTGGAAAATTGTAAGAGAGCACACAGGGCCAATTACATTAGAAACAGATACTTCTGTGGTATTCATCTTATTCTTTTGATTCTTTATAGAAACTCCATGCAAATTAAAGATCCAGTAATGTGGAATGACTTATGAAATAAATTACAAAAATTTAGCATAATAAATGAATTCAAATCAGTGCTAGTATACTTAAGTTATCAAGTGGTAGTGCAACATAAATCAATAATTTCAAGCCAATTTCTAAATGCATTTGATATAGTGGACTACAATCTCCTGCATCTAAAACTAAATAATTACAGCATCAGAGGACATCCCCTCAATTATACCTAAAATCTTATCTTAACAATAGACACCAGTATGTATACGCAAATGGAGTCAACTCCACTATCCAGCCTTAGCTGTCAGTGTCCCAGGGTAGTGTCTTAGGCCCACTGCTCTTTCTCATCTACATCAGTGATCTCCCCAATGCATCTCAACTTAAACCACTTTTATTTGCAGATGACACTACTTATGTCTACTCCCACTCAAATCCAGCTATACTTAGAGACACTGTAAACAACGAGCTGCTCACGCTATATACTTGGATGATGACCAACAAACTCACTCTCAATATAGACAAAACATACTTCATGCTGTTTGGAAACTGAGCCTTAAATATCCAACTTAACAAACAAACAAACAAACAAATTTTATTTCATTGCAGATTACATGGGCATCGGTAGTTACAATGTAAATTGAGTGCAAGGAGAGCCACTGACATGCCAAGGCATTAGGGGCAGCTTATTCTAGTCCTTAAAAACTATGTACTTAATATTAGAGAAATTTATTGAGTTTATTCTAGTTAAAAATTATTTTCAAAATTACAATATGATGAAATTTTACTGTTTAAATTATTATATAATGATATTAGATATTAGATTGTACAGGTGTTAAGATTCTTGAATGATAATATGGAATTGAGATTATCTTAAGGAAAATAACATTGAGCATTTTTGACATTAACTTATAATATGAGTAGGGGTAACATAATAGTAACATATTATTAAAAATTGAGATTATCGTATAGGAAAGTAACAATGAGCATTTTTCAAAGTAGTTTATAGTATGATCATTTAGGTTTGGGTGAGTAGGTGGTTTTTGAGTTGAGTCTTAAATTGATTTTCAGACAAGATTATCTTAATATTTACTGGTAATGAATTCCAGATTCTGGGGCCCTTTATGTTCATAGAATTTTTACATAGGTTGATATGAACACGGGGTATATCAAAAAGTGATCTGTGTCGTGTGTTGTGGTCATGGGTCCTATTAAAGTTGGTGAGGAGAGTTTTGAGCAGAGGGTTTATATTAGAGTGTAAAGTTTTATATATGTAGTAGGCACAAGAGTAAGTATGAATGTTCTTTACGGTGAGTAGTTTGAGACTTTTGAATATTGGTGGAGTATGCTGTCTAGAGTGGGAATTTGTTATCATTCTGACTGCGGCCTTTTGTTGTGTTATGAGTGGTCTAAGGTGATTTAACGTTGTTGATCCCCATGCACAGATTCCATAGGTGAGATACGGGTAGATAAGTGAATGATATAGTGCAAGGAGAGCTGATTGAGGTACATAATAGCGTATCTTTGATAATATGCCTACTGTCTTCGAGATTTTCTTGGAAATTTGTTGTATATGTGTTTGGAATTTAAGGCTACTGTCAAGGTGGATTCCTAGGAATTTTCCCTCTGTGAGTCTTGTGATGGGTGTACCATTGAGTGTTATGTTAAGTGGAACATTTGTGGCTTTGCTTCCAAACTGTATGAAGTAGGTCTTGTCAGTATTGAGAGTAAGCTTGTTAGTCGTCATCCATGTTGATATTTTCTGTAATTCGGCATTAACAGTGTTGGCCAGTATAACTGGATTTGGGTGAGAGAAGACATATGTTGTGTCATCTGCAAATAAAATGGGTTTGAGTAGTTGTGATGCATTCGGTAGGTCATTTATGTAAATGAGGAATAGTAATTGGTTCCCCCATTACAAGATCAAGAATTGCAAGAGGCCCCTATCGCGTGCTTTTAACATCCTGTGGAGAGGGAGCATGGACACAGGGGTCGTCCCACAGCTGCTAAAAACAACAGACATAGCCCCACTCCACAAGTGTCTGCCCAAAATGCCTAGGCATACCTAGGCATACTAGTGGCTTTCTTGTAATAAGTATTTTATATGTAATAATACCATAAAATATGTAAACCCCACATTGTAATATTAACAGAGAAATAAAGAATTTAAATTTTTTTAATTTAATTTTTTAAAGCAATAGCAAAAAACTACAGACTGATAGTGCTAACGTCCCATATCATAAAAATCTTTGAAAGGGTTCTCAGAAGCAAGATTGCCACCCATCTAGATTTCCATCAGTTACACAACCCAGGGCAGCATGGGTTTAGAGCAGGTCACTCCTATCTGTCCCAACTATTGGACCACTATGACAAGGTCCTGGATGCTCTAGAAGATAAACAGTATGCAGATGTAATATACACAGACTTTGCAAAAGCCTTTGACAAGTGTGATCATGGTGTAATAGCGTACAAAATGCGTGATAAAGGAATAACGGAAAAAGCTGGTAGATGGATCTATAATTTCATGACAAATAGAACACAAAGGGTAGTAGGAAACAGAGTAAAGTCTGAGGCAGCTACGGTGAAAAGCTCTGTTCCACAAGGCACAGTACTCGCTCCCATCTTGTTCCTAATCCTCATATCTGACATAGACAGGGATATAAACCACAGCGCCGTGTCTTCCTTTGCAGATGACACCTAAATTTGCATGACAGTGTCCTCCATTGAAGACACCGCAAGACCTCAGGCGGACATCAACCAAATCTTTAAATGGGCCGCAGAAAACAATATGAAGTTCAATGATGAGAAATTTCAATTACTCCGATACAGAAAATGTGATGAAATCAAAACTACATCAGAGTATAAAACAAATTCCAACCACACAATAGAGCGAAAAACTAATGTAAATGACCTGGGAGTGATCATGTCAGAAGATCTCACCTTCAAAGACCATAACATTGTATAAATCGTATCTGCTAGAAAAATGACAGGATGGATAATGAGAACCTTCAAAACTAGGGATGCCAAGCCCGTGATGGCAATCTTTAGGTCGCTTGTTCTATCTAGGCTGGAATATTGCTGCCCACTAACAGCACCTTTCAAAGCAGGCAAAATTGCTGTCCTAGAAAATGTACAGAGAACCTTCATGGCATGCATAACTGCGATAAAACACCTAAATTAATGGAAACGCTTGAAGTTCCTCAACCTGTACTCCCTAGAATGTAGGTGGGAGAGATACATGATCATATACACTTGAAAAATCCTAGAGGGATTAGTACCAAACTTGCACACGAAAATCACTCCCTATGAAAGCAAAAGACTCGGCAGACGATGCATTATCCCCCCAATGAAAAGCAGGGGTGCCACTAGCACGATAAGAGACAATATAATAAGTGTCAGGGGCCCAAGACTGTTCAACTGCCTCCCAGCATACATAAGGGGGATTACCAATAGTCCCCTGGCTGTCTTCAAGCATGCACTGGACAGGCATCTAAAGTCAGTACCTGACCAGCCGAGCTGTGGTTCGTACATTGGTTTGCGTGCGGCCAACAGTAACAGCCTGGTTGATCAGACCCTGATCCACCATGAGGCCTGGTCACAGACCGGGCCGTGGGGACATTCACCCCTGGAACCCTCTCCAGGTAAACACACTGAGTGTAAATTTCTAGGTCTTCACCTTGACTGTAATCTTAAATTTCATTCCCACATCCAGCATATATCCAAGAAAATTTCGAAATCAGTAGGCATCCTTTCCAAGATACGGTACTATGTACTCCAAACGACACTCCTTACCCTATACCACTTTAATATATCCCTACCTCACCTATGGTATTTGTGCCTGGGGATCAACCACAGCCAACCACCTTAAACCTTTAATAACCCAACAAAAAGCTGCTGTGCTGATGATTACCAGCTCCTCTGCCAGACAGCACACCCCACCACTTTTCAGAAGCCTGAACCTACTAAATATACGAGACATACACTCTTATTATTGTGCCTACTATTTAAAGTGGACCCCTGGAAATAGGCCGTAATCCGTTCCAGGAGCTAGGCCTAAAATCGAACTGGCTGATTTCAGAACCATTATTTTCCATAAGAAATAATGTAAATACAATTAATCTGTTCCAGACACCCAAAAATATTCACAAAAAATTAATTTTGTAAAGATTAACTATAGTTTTACATACACAAAACAACATTATTAACACAAAATTAATAATAAATACATTAATAATAAATAACATAATAAATAACATTTACTTACCTTTATTGAAGAGAGTTGCTGGCATTTGGAAGATAGGGAGGAGGACAGGGGAAGGGGTTAGTGTTTGGAAGGGGAATCCCCCTCCATAAGGACTTCAGGTAACAAGTCCTTATCTGGGGTTACTTCCCTTCTTTTTCTTTTAATGCCACTAGGACCAGCTTGAGAGTCACTGGACCCCTGCCTGGAAAAATAGCTGTCAAGAGCGCCTCTTTAACATTTTCCTGAAGTGCAACATGGCTCTGTCACTGAACTGGTTGCAGAGATGGCTTATTTCAGCTTGCTCAGGGTGGTGGTTTTCAACAAATGTCTGCAACTTAGTCCACATAGAACACATTTCCTTAATCTCTGAAGAAGTTACTACCTCACCCTGTCCATCCTCCTCCTCTGAATCAATTTCCTTAAATGTCGTCTGATGCTGTTCCTGATAAAGCTCTTTCAGCTCTTCAGTGGTTAGGTCTACCCTGTGGTCTTCCACCAACTCTTCCACATCCTCACCACTCACCTCCAACCCCAGGGACTTGCCCAATTCCACAATATCTTCCACAACAGGCACAGGGTCATCAGGGTCAGCCTCAAATCCTTCCAAATCCCTCTTTTCAACACAATCTGGCCACAGTTGTCTCCAAGCAGAGTTCAAAGTCCTGGAAGTCACTCCCTGCCAAGCTTTACCTATAAGGCCTAAGCAATAGATGATATTGAAGTGATCTTTCCAGAACTCTCTTAGGGTCAACTCAGTGTCTGAGGTCACTTGAAAGCACTTTTCAAACACTGCTTTTGTGTAGAGTTTTTTGAAGTTAGAAATGACCTTCTGGTCCATGGGCTGGATGAGAGGAGTGGCGTTAGGAGGCAAGAACTTCACTGTGATGAAACTGAACTCATCAGACAAATAGTCTCCTAAGTTGTGAGGATGAGCAGGAGCATTGTCCAGTACCAGGAGGCACTTGAGTGGCAATTTCTTTTCCAGGAGGTATTTCTTCACACTAAGGCCAAACACTCCAGTGAACCATTTCACGAAAATGTCCTTAGTGACCCATGCCTTGGTGTTAGTCTTCCAATACACACACAACTTATTCTTGTTAACATTGTGTTTCTTGAAGGATCTGGAATTTTCTGAGTGATACACCAGTAAAGGCTTCACTTTACAATCACCACTGGCATTGGCACAAAGCATAAGAGTTAGCCTGTCTTTCATAGGCTTGTGTCCTGGCAGTGCCTTTTCCTCCTGAGTAATGTAGGTCCTTTTTGACATTTTCTTCCAAAAAAGGCCTGTTTCATCACAATTGAACACCTGTTGGGGTTTGAATTGTTCAGCCTCTATGTACCCCTTGAATTCCTGCACAATTTTTTCAGCAGCACGTTTGTCTGAACTGGCTGCCTCACCATGCCTCACAACACTGTGTATGCCATTACGTTTCCTAAATCTGTCAAACTTGCCTTTGCTGGCTTTAAAATCACTCGCATCAACACTGGTTCCAGGCATTGTCTTGACAAGATCTGCGTGCAACTGCCTTGCCTTTTCACAAATTATCGCCATTGAAACACTATCACCCGCTATCTGTTTTTCATTGATCCACACCGCCAACAACTTCTCAACCTCATCCATTGCTTTTGATCTGTTTTTGGCAAACATGTTAACACCTTTTGCAACATCAGCTTCCTTGAGTTCTTTTCTCTTTGCCAGGATAGAGGTGATAGTAGATTTTTTTTTTTTCCGTACATCCTGGCAAGCTCCCCCACACGTACGCCACTCATATTTTTCAACTATCTCCTTCTTCACTTCGATGGTGTTCCTCACTTTCTTAGCCACAGGGGTGCCACTAGGAAGCTTCTTTGGACCCATGGTGACTTATTTCACAGTGACAATCACTAAACAAGCAATAAACACAATAAGATTATTGTGAAATGCTTGAATGAGCACGCTGGGTAATGTTCACTCAAGTGTAAACAAAGCTAGACTGGCTCACGATGCCTGTGCGGCGAGGCGCACAAGCGCGGGGCAGGCGGACAGGTCTGGGACGCGGGCCGATAATCGGGGAAACAGCCAATAATCGGGCAAAAATTGGGCCGAAAAAAACGATCGATTTTCGAGCCGGCCGATAATCAGAACAGCCTTTGCGGGGGTCCACTGTATAATAATAATAATAATAATAATAATTTTTATTTCAATGCATGTTACAAGTGTACAATGTTATTGGTAGTTACAATTATAAAACAATTATAAAACTGTAATGCAAGGAGAGCCACTGGCATGCCATGGCATTAGGGGCACTTTATTCTAGAGACTTATTCACTAAGTACTTAATGCTAAAGAAATTGATTGAGTTTATTCTAGTTCTGTATTATTTAAATTATTAAATGGTTATACATACTATTAAAAGACAATACAAGAGAAATTGGTTGAGTTTAATCTAGTTGTAGAATTTATTTCAAATTACAGTATGTTGATGCTATACTAGTATAATAACAATACTAGAAATAGTTTTTAGAGTTTCTTCTAGATATATATTTTATTTCAAATTAAGAAAATGATGATACTATAAGATTTTAAATGACAATATGATGATATGAAATTGCAACAAGTGTTAAGGAGGATGAACATATCAAATTGAGATCATCTTAAGTAAAATAATATTGGGTTTGAAAGTTTGTTACAGTATGAGTATTTAGTATAGGGTGAGTAGGTGATTTTTGAGAAGAGTCTTGAATTGATTTTCCGACAAGGTTAACTTGATATTTACTGGTAATGAATTCCAGATTCTGGGGCCCTTTATGTGCATAGAATTTTTACATTGGTTAGTATGGACTCTGGGTATGTCAAATAGTGATCTGTGTCTTGTGTCATGTTCGTGGGACCTATTAAAGTTGTTGAGGAGAATTCTGAGCGCAGGGTTGATATTAGCATGTAGAGTTTTATGTATGTAGAAGGCACATGAATAGGTATGAATATTTTTTATGGTGAGTAGTTTTAAGGTTCTGAATATAGGTGGAGTATGCTGTCTAGAGTGGGAATTTGTTATCATCCTGACTGCAGCCTTTTGCTGGGTTATGAGTGGTCTAAGGTGATTTAATGTTGTTGAGCCCCATGCACAGATTCCATAGGTGAGATAAGGGTAGATAAGAGAATGATATAGTGCAATGAGAGCTGGTTGAGGCACATAATAGCGTATCTTAGATAATATACCTACTGTCCTTGAGATTTTCTTGGAAATTTGTTGTATGTGTGTTTGGAATTTAAGACTACTGTCAAGGTGGATTCCTAGGAATTTTCCCTCTGTGAGCCTTGTGATGGGTGAACCATTTAGCGTTATGTTAAGTGGAACATTTGTAGCTTTGTTTCCAAACTGAATGTAGTAGGTCTTGTCCGTATTGAGAGTAAGCTTATTTGTCATCATCCATGTTGATATTTTCTGTAATTCGGCATTAACTGTGTTGGCTAGTACGACTGGATTTGGGTGAGAGAAGACATATGTTGTGTCATCTGCAAACAAAATGGGTTTGAGTAGTTGTGATGCATTCGGTAGGTCATTTATGTAAATGAGGAATAGGAGTGGCCCCAGGACACTACCTTGAGGGACACCGACTGTAATTTGTTGTGTGGAAGAGTTCTCTCCATTTGTGTTCACGTACTGACTTCTGTTGCTAAGGTACGACTTTAGGTAGTTGAGGGGGTGCCCCCTAATACCATAGTGCGCTAATTTTGTGAGCAATAAATCATGGTCGACTGTATCAAATGCTTTGCGTAGGTCTATGAAGAACAGTATAAACCCTCCGCTTAAACTTCTCCTTGATAGCTACAACAGAACGCTCAGTCACAATATAAGACACATGACACTTTGATATCCCTCATGTCAGTCTCACACTATGAAAAAATACAATGCACATAAAGAGCCCGAAGATCTGCAATTCACTACCTGAACCGGTAAAGGATCCCTTGACTACATACAAATTCAGGGCTTTGCTTAAAAATCATCTCGTCTCAATACTAACTAAACCAACCAAAACAACTTCTAATCAGTTTGAAGAAACTCTCCCAAATATTATATTATATGACCTCTAGTCTATTAAAACATCTGCCAATCCATAAAATATTACTGTTTGAACCATTAATTGTAATATTGTTTTTATTATGTACAACTTCAAGATTATTATATACGTATACAAACCTCCACCTTGACTACCTTGCATTAGTATTAAGATAAAATAAAGATTTATTAAAATGTGTGATAGGGGGTTTCTTTGTACTTAACAAATCAAAATTGTAATTTCACATTGTAACCTTTGCAGAGAAATAAAATCTTTTTAACTTTAAATTATCAGTTTAAAACTTTGCCTTCAGGCTGTTCCTCCCATGCCCTTAATGTTTCATATGAGGAAACAAGCCTATTAAATTTCTGAGAAAATTGCTTTATGCCAGTATAACCTGTCCACTGTCATGATCATGACACTAGGATTGTAAAATATCACTGCTGTCTGTCAGTATTGAGTGCTTATCTGCAATAGTTAATAAAACATCATATTGTTAGAGAACATTTTTTCATAGAAAGTAACTAACTACACTGTGTTCATGCAGAGTGACTTTGTATTTTCTCTGCTGTAGACTAGTGTAAAAGTTACACATAATATACAACTGCTAATAAATGCTGGTAGCATGAAATTAGTAACTTTCCTTTGCATGATGCACAAAAATTACCTGCACCTATATTGCTTCAGTAATGTACAACTTTGCCATACAGCATATTGGTTTTAGTAGATAAAAGGCCCTAAGCTCTGGAATTCATTGCCTGAATCAGCAGCAAAAGATCCCCTGTCAGCCAGTTTATGTGGTGCTATGGTTAAAAATCATCTTTAACATAACTAAACCAGCACTAAGCAATTCCAAACAAAACCAGCTGATCCAACTCTATCCCCATTCTCCAACTCCTCCCCAAACTCCCCTAGAAAATTAATTACTCACTCTGTACCATTATAATTCTACAAAAACCTAATAAACTTCCTATTTCTTCACCATCTCTTATAATCACTCCATAGTTTGATGACAGAGCCAGTTTGAAACTGCTTAAGAAATTCCAATTAACTTAAGATCACAGAACCAGTTTTAAGAATTAATGCATACTTTAACTTGTACTTTTTTAATTTAGTTACCTCTCTTCTCTGTATTAATGCTTACTTAAAATTGTACTACTGTTCACTTACCTACCTCACTTTTGTAGTCTGTAAGCATTAGGATTAGTCTGCCTGAAATGCACCACATGCTTGTTGTATTCTTTTGTTCTCAACAATATTTTATTACATGTAAAATACAGTTTGTAATACTGCAGAAAGATATTTTCTTTTTTTTCAGAGTGGAATGCCTTCAAAGAGATGGTAGTGCAGGTAGCTACGCTGCAAGTAAATATTCGTGCCCAGCAAAGCAGTATGGATTACACTAAGTCTGTCATCCAGTAAGTTTTTCTTTGTGTAATCTGGGTTTCTCCCTTCTCATCAAAAATAAGTATCAGGGGCCCAAGATTGTTTAACTACCTCCCAGCATACATAAGGGAGATTACCAATAGACCCCTGGATGTTTTTCAAGAGGGAGCTGTACAGGTACCTAAAGTCAGTACCTGACCAGCCGGGCTATGGTTTGTACGTATATTGATTTGCATGCAGCTGGCAGTTAACAGCCTGGTTGATCAGGCCCTGATCCACTGTGAGGCCTGGTCATGGACTGGGCTGCTGGAGCTTTGACCCCTGGAACACCCTCCAGGTATATGTTACTAGTAACCTTTTTTCATTAGATAAATAATGTAAAGTATTAAGAGCCTAGATAGGTAGTAGGTTGGTAGTCAGCAACCACCCAGTTAGGTACGTACTACCGTCCTGCCAAGTGAGTGTAAAACGAAAGCCTGTATTTGTTTTACATTAGGTAGGATTGCTGGTGTCTTTTTTTTTCTGTCTCATAAACATGCAAGATTTCAGGTACGTCTTGCTACTTCTACTTACACTTAGGTCACGCTACACATACATGTACACGTTTATGTATACACACTCATCTGAGTTTTCTTTGATTTTATCTTAATAGTTCTTGTTCTTATTGCTTTTCCTTTCATATCCATGGGGAAGTGGAATAAGAATCTTTCCTCCGTAAGCAATGCATGTTGTAAAAGTCAACTAAAATGCCGGGAACAATGGGCTAGTAACCCCTTTTCCTGTATAGATTTACTAAAAAGAAAAAGAAGAAGAAGAGTTGACGTGTCAGCGGATGGGTTTATGAAGGATGAGGTTAACCATAGAATTGATGAAGGAAAAAAGGTGAGTGGTGCGTTGAGGTATCTGTGGAGACAAAAAACGTTATCCATGCAGGCAAAGAAGGGAATGTACGAAAGTATAGTGGTACCAACACTCTTATATGGGTGTGAAGCATGGGTTGCAAATGCTGCAGCGAGGAGGAGGCTGGAGGCAGTGGAGATGTCCTGTCTAAGGGCAATGTGTGGTGTAAATATTTTGCAGAAAATTCGGAATGTGGAAATTAGGAGAAGGTGTGGAGTTACTAAAAGTTTTTGGCAGAGGGCTGAAGAGGGGTTGTTGAGGTGGTTTGGTCATTTATGGAAAATGGATCAAAGTAGAATGACTTGGAGAGCGTATAAATCTGTAGGGAAAGGAAGGCGGGGTAGGGGTCGTCCTAGAAAAGGTTGGAGGGAGGGGGTAAAGGAGGTTTTGTGGGCGAGGGGCTTGGACTTCCAGCAAGCATGTGTGAGCGTGTTAGATAGTGAATGGAGATGAATGGTTTTTGGGACCTGACAAGCTGTTGGAGTGTGAGAAGGGTAACATTTTGTGAAGGGATTCAGGGAAACCAGTTAATTGATTTAGTTGGACTTGAGTCCTGGAAATGGGAAGTACAATGCCTGCACTTTAAAGGAGGGGTCTGGGATAGTGACAGCTGGGAGGGACTATTCTCAGCTGTCGTATCTGAGCGCCTCTGCAAAGACAGTGATTATGTATTAGTGTGGTGAAAGTGTTGAAGGATGATGAAAGTATTTTCTTTTTGGGGATTTTCTTTCTTTTTTGGGTCACCCTGCCTCGGTGGGAGACGGCCGACTTGTTGAAAAAAAAAAAATTAAGAGCCTGGCAGTAACCTAGGTCACTGAGGTGAATAACATTGATGAGCCTGTATACTGACTGTGATAATGGAATTAACAAAAAAAAAAAATTTGACACATATGAATATGCAAAGTTAATAAGAGTTTAATTGGTCCAGGAGGATTAATTGGTCAACTAGTACAGTGGACCCCCGAGTTTCGTAAACCCCAGAAATCGTACAATTATGTAAGTATAATATTGTCAGTGCTTGTGGAAGTGTATTTTTGGGGGTCTGAAATAGACTAACCTACGTGACATTTTTCCTTAAGGAAGTAAATTCGTTCGGTAATGGCGCTTGAGCAGACTTCAGGAGTGAAGTTTTTACGAAACTCGGGGGTCCACTGTATTTGAAGCACAAAGACAGCCACTAACATGCCTGAGCATTTTGGGTAGACTAATACTAATGCTTACACACTACTTAAAACTAGACATAGGTTATGGAGTGGTCAGTTTTAACTATTCATTATTTTACATTATTTCATGAAAGGGCACCTGTGGGTTTGTTTTGCCCTCATGGTAAGGAATACAGTATAGTGGAAGTACACCTGGAGTACTTTAAGCACAGATAGTGCATCATTAGGTCATTTGAGACATTCGAATTGCTCAGTAGTTTGTAGTACTTGACCATTCCCAAAGATACGACCCACAATGATCGACTAACTCCCAGGTACCTTTTTACTGAAAGTTAACAGACAGTGGGTGTGAGGAGACTCACCCATATGTCTTGACCTGTTGTTAGATATTTAAAAGGAGACATTTCGTGAGATGGGTTTATGAAAGAGAAGGTGAACCACAGAATAGACAAAAAGAAAAAGTTAGGTGGAGTATTGAGTCATCTGTGGAAAGAATTAAGTTTATCTCTGAAGTTAAAACAAAAAGGGGGAAATTAACTGTAGTGTAGTGGTGCCAATTCTTTTATGTGTGTGCGAGGCATTGGCTTTAAACATTGCAGTAAAGGGGAGGCTGGAGGCAGTGGAGATATCATGAGTGAGAGCGAGCAGTGTGTAGCTTGAATGTTATGTAGAGAATTCAGTGTAGAAATTAGATTGTATGGGATTACTAAAGGTATAATTCAGAGGGCAGAGGAGGGTTTGTTGAGGTGGTTGAATATTTAGAGAGGATGAAGCAGGATAGGATAACCAAGAGGATGTATAAATATGAAGTTAAAGGAATACTAGTGATTTCATACCCATGACTGCTATTGTGTAAATAGTTCCTAAATAGAAACAAAATGTTATTACCCATTTTAAAAATTTTCTCATATTTATGCATTTAACCAAGTAATACCTTTCATATTAATCATAATATTTTTTATTAACACATCGGCCGTCTCCCACCAAGGCAAGGTGGCACCGAAAAAGAATTTTTTTTATCATTCACTCCATCACTGTCTTGCCAGAGGCGTGCTTATACTACAGTTTTAAAACTGCAACATTAACACCCCTTCTTCAGAGTGCCGGCATTGTACTTCCCATCTCCAGGACTCAAGTCCTGGACTCAATCCCTTCATAAATGTTACCTTGCTCACACTCCAACACCACGTCAAGTCCTAAAAAGCATTTGTCTCCATTCGCTCCTATCTAACATGCTCTTGCATGCTTGCTGGAAGTCCAAGCCCCTTGCACACAAAACCTCCTTTACCCCATCCCTCCAACCTTTCCTAGGTCGACCCCTACCCTGCCTTCCCTCCACTACAGATTTATACATTCTTGAAGTCATTCTATTTCCTTCAATCCTCTCTACATGTCCAAACCACCTCAACAACCCCTCCTCAGCCCTCTGGATAATAGTTTTGGTAATCCTGCACCTCCTCCTAATTTCCAAACTACAAATTCTCTGCATTATATTCACACCACACATTGCCTTCAGACATGACATCTCCACTGCCTCCGGCCTTCTCCTTGTTGCAACATTCACCACCCATGCTTCGCACCCATATAAGAGTGTTGGTATAATTATACTCTCATACATTCCCCTCTTTGCTTCTATGGACAAAGTTCTTTGTCTCCAGACTCCTAAGTGCATCACTCACCTTTTTCCCCTCATTAGTTCTATGATTCACCTCATCTTTTATAGGCCAATCTGCTGACACGTCCACTCCTAAATATCTAAATACATTCACCTCCTACAATCTGATATTCAGTCTTTCGTTACCTAATTTTTTTGTTATCCTCATCACCTTACTCTTTCCTATACGTATTCACTTTTATTTTTCTTCTTTTACATACCCTACCAAACTCATCCACCAACCTCTGCAACTTCTCTTTTGAATCTCCCGAAAGCTCAGTGTCATCAGTAAAGAGCAACTGTGAGAACTCCTACTTTGTGTTTGATTCTTTATCTTTTAACCCCACACCTCTTGCCAACACCTTATTTTTTTGCTCATGTGTTTCAACATATTAATCACATATGCTATGTCTTTGTATTTACTGTATTATACTTCTTAGCATTGCTTGACATTCTTGTGACCATTGTATTCATAGCTTTAGCTCTCTGTATTTTACAGAGAGCTAAAATTTTACAGAGGGAAAAATTCAAGTCATTAGTTTAAAGATTGTTTCAGAAAGCACAAGATGGCTATCAAGGCACTTCAAGAAGATATGGGAGTTCTTAACACTCAGAAACAGCAGTCAAGCCAAAGTAAGAATGTACTTCATCACTCTTCTCCTAATGATGTCCAGGTAGGAGTTCTCTCTCTCTCAAACCATTTTTCATTAATGTAGTGAAACAGTTGCATAATAAAGCTTTAAGGCACCATCATTTCTCACTTCCAAAGGTTTATCTGATGAAAACATAATAGAATATTTAGTTTATTCTAAAGACTTTACAACACCATTTTTCCAGCTGTTATGTTATTTTCCCCTATTTATCATCAAGGGTCTACATGTACTAGCATAGGGTATTTACTTAAAAGGTCTTAGGATAAATGGAGGATACTTATAGGCTAAAATGATACTTACTCAGACTTAGCTGCTGCATCTGAAAACTTATTGGTCCTCTCACATTCCTCTCAAAAGGTTATTTAAACCAACATTATAAAAAATAGAGCTATATTAAGAGTATACAGTGGACCCTCGGTTAACGAATACCCCGGAAATCGTGCAATTATGTAAGTATAATTTTGTAAGTTCTTGTGGAAGTGTATTTTTGGGGGTCTGAAATAGACTAACCTACGTGAAATTTTTCCTTAAGGGAGTAAATTCGTTCGGTAATGGCACTTGAGCAGACTTCAGGAGTGAAGTTTTTACGAAACTCGGGGGTCCAATGTATATACATTTAATGTACAGGTATCCACTCCTAAACATATAATCAGCCTTTCTCAAAGCACATGGCTCACCTCTCACATTTACCTTTCCTTTTCTTAACATTTCTTAACCCTCCAGTGTCTTGATACACTGAAGATCACAGAATATCATGGTAACATCGATCTACAACCATCCATTACTTCTTGGACACTCATTCTGCCCAGAAACACAAGGTTAAGGTCAGCTAAATACAATACCAGCTCACTGCATCAGCCATGTTCCAGGAGAGAGGATTCTGGGAAGCAGGAGTCTCTCCAAGCTCCTCCCCCTCAAACAAAAACACATCACTTTGCACATCCTCCATGTACTCTCAATATATCTTATGTCATTACCATGAGACATGCAACTTATAACTAGTACTTATAAAAATGTGCATTTATATTTTATATAACCTATTATATTGAGAAATCAGGTAATTCAGCTCTTTTAAGTCTTTAGACCTTAAGACCTCATTAGCAAATTCTGAATAATTCAATATAATTAGGCATTCATGTTACTTAATTACTACAATACATGCTGGGCTCCATAGCCCCCATAACAAGTCCATAATACCCCATAACACCAGTTTTGTGTATATCGTGCATTGTTACTAAATTTTGAAGAATGAAAATGATGTATCTAGCTTAGTGATGTATTGGATATCCGCATCCGCGGAACATCCGCACAATTTCTTACATCCTCATTCGCATTTTACTGTAAACAGATATACGCATCCACATCCGAAATCCGCGGAACATCCGCACAATTTCTTACATTTGCATTCTCGGAACATCCGCACAATTACTTATATCCGCATCCGCAAAAAAAGTAAGTAAGACATCCTCATACACATCCACATCGCGGATATCTAAATTTTCACATCTGATACATTTCTAATCTAGCTTGATCATATACTTGGGAATCACTCTAGGATTATCCCCTAAACACACGTTGTTTTTTTTTGCCTCTACCGCTTTTAGCACAGTCAGGCCTAGTCCTCTCTTCCAATCATGTAAGTAAGTAAGTAAGTTTATTCAGGTATACACAAATACATTTACATACATTATCATACATAGCAGCATATGTGTAGAGAACCTAGGATAACCCAAAAAAGTCAGACAGAGTGACTTATTTCCATTGGGGTCATAAATGGATTTGTTTCTTTTTATATTCTTGGAACAGTCCCAGTGACCCAGCATCTGTTTGTAACTAGAATCTGAGAATGCAGGTTTATTTTCCACGAGGACACAGTTGTATAACAGATTGATTAAACGTACATCGTAGCATACATGGAAAAGCTCATAGTTCTGCACTGCATCTTGCACAGACATAAGAATATATACACCTTAAAAATAAATTGACATTTAAAGTTAGATTATTTAACCCTTAACCCTTTGGGGGTCGACAGGCCTTCTCGGAAACATGTTCTCAGGGTTGAAAATTTTTTGGGAAAAAAACAAAAACAAAAATTTCTTATGAAATGATAAAGAATCTTTTTCCGATCATAACAACACCAAAAGTATGAAATTTGAATGAAAACTTACGGAATTATGCTCTCGCGAAGTTATCGGTCTCGAAAATGTTTACGCATCGGTGATTTCGCCCACTTTGAGCCCTATTTTTGGCCAATTCCAATGTTCCAGTCCACTAAAATCATAGCTATTTCGCTAGAACTCCATTTCTTCTATCGATTGAGTACAAGAAACCGCCTATGTACCAATTTCAACTACCCAAAATAGTGGTCAGAAAATGGCATTTTGGCCAATTTCACACAAATTTCAAAATAGGGTCCAGAATAAACAAGGCAGACATTCCTGGCACTAAAATAACATATTTTCTGTTCATTAGTCACGTCTCCAGGCCCCTCTTACATTACTTTTGCTTTCCATTTTGAATTTTTATTCTCACAAAAAAATAGAAGATTTACTGTTATGTATACAACTGCATCATTGTAAAAATGGTATAAATAATATCAGCAGCGCACTTGTACAAGAATATTAGACTCGCCAGTTGATGTGTATTGGACGCATGGTGTGATTTGTTTACTCTTGAACATCAGCAAAAATCGAACATTTTCGCTACTTTGAGCTCAATTTCAAGGTATAGTAGGGCCCCACTTTTCATCGTTTCGCCTTTTGGCATTCCGTTCATACGGCGAGTTCAAATTATGACCAAAACTTTTGTATACAGCGAGCGGTCTTTCAGATATGGCGCGTGCCACCCGGTTTATTTACATTTTCTTAAACATATATATCTATTATGTAATCATCACTCTTGGGCACATTAAATGTCCAACTTTACGTCAATATAGACATTTTCATTAATCCATCTATGATATTTTCTTCAAAATTATATAAGAAACACGTTACATAGCATATAAACATGCTGTTTGTATGCTATGTTTATATGCTATGTAGGTGTGGTTGCCAGGCGAAGGGAAAACATTACGTAATATTAATAATAATCACTCTTGGGCACATTAAATGTCTTATTTTACGTTAATATAGACATTTTCATTAATCCATCTATGATATTTTCTTCAAAAAAATATAAGAAACACGTTACAAAGCATATAAATATGCTGTTTATATGCTATGGTGTTGCCCGGCGGAGGGAAAACATTACGTAATACAGTGGACCCTCGCTATTCGAACACTCCAAAACTCGCCCTCATTCCAGAATGCTGTTCAAGTGCTGTTACCAAACGAATTTATTCCCATAAGGAATGATGTAAATTAGATGAGTCCATTACAGACCCCCAAAAATACACTTATAAAAGCACTTAACAAAATAAACTTACATAAAAGGGTGAGTTTTGGAGTGTTCGAATAGCAAGAGTCCACTGTATTAATAATAATCACTCTTGGGCACATTAAATGTCTTATTTTACGTTAATATAGACATCTTCGTTAATTCATCTATGATATTTTCTTCAAAATTATTTAAAAAACACGTTACATAGCATATAAACATGATACATACACCCACAGAATAAAAATTGACAAATGATATTTGTTTACCAAGCGACTTTGTAGGAGTGTCGGAAGAATTACGTTTTCTCTAGTCAAACACTGAGGGATAACTAGAAAAATATTCCTTTCATATGCCTTCAGTCTATATACAGTGGTACCTCGAGTTACGATGGTCCCCAAAATCGCCCTTTTATGTAAGTTTATTTTTTTAAATGCTTTTGTAAGTATATTTTTGGGGGTGTAAAAGGACTAGTCTATTTTACATTATTCCTTATGGGGATAAATTCGTTTGGTAATGGCACTTGAACAGCATTCTCGAACGAAAAAATATCATAACTCGAGGTACCACTGTATATAGCTATTCACGACCCTTGTGGGTTTAGCGCTTCTTTTTTATTATGATAATAATAATAATACTATCAATAACTCTAAAAATAGTGTGTTGCATGAGAATGGGAGTGTTGCTGTTTGCTTATTTTGTACTAACTTGTACACAATGTAAGAGTATTTGTATTGTGAGGTAATTACAGTGGTACCTCGGTTAACGATATTTTTTCGTTCCAGAATGCTGTTCAAGTGCCATTACCAAACGAATTTATCCCCATAAGGAATAATGTAAAATAGTCTAGTCCTTTTAGACCCCCAAAAATACACTTACAAAAGCATTTAAAAAAATAAACTTACATAAAAGGGCGAGTTTGGGGACCATCGTAAACCGAGGTACCACTGTATTCTTCTTTCTTTCAACACGTCGGCCGTTTCCCACCGAAGTGGGGTGGCCCAAAATGAAAAACAAAAGTTTCCCATTTTACATTTAGTAATATATACAGGAGAAGGGGTTACTAGCCCCTTGCTCCCAGCATGTTAGTCGCCTCTTACGACACGCATGGACCACTGTATTATTATAATAAAAAAAAAATTTGAGGTAAAAGTTTCACAAACTCTTACAAACGTATGTGAATGAACTAAAAGTGGACACGTATTAATCGCATTCATTTCGCCTGACCGAGTGATCGCCCACTACCTGTTCAGTTTTTTTTTTTTTTACCTTATCTGAACTCCATATCTCATTCTCTCTCTCGTTTACTCTTTCGTTAACTAGTTGGCTCTCATTGACTATGGCGTCTAAGCTTAGTTGTGATAAAAAGAGGAGTCGTAAGCCTCTTACTTTAAGTGCCAAGTTAGAAATGATTAAATTCAATGAACTGACTTTTTTGGGTTATCCTAGGTTGTCTACGCATATTCTGCTATGTATGATAATCTATGTACGTAACTGTATTTGTGTATACCTGAATAAACTTACTAACAAGTTATATGTTGATCGTTGAGATAGCCATCAAATACAGTTACATATAGCAGCATATGTGTAGAGAACCCAGGATAACCCAAGAGTGTACTCACCTAATTTTGGTTGCAGGGGTTGAGACTTAGCTCCTGGTCCTGCCTCTTCACTGACCGCTACTAGGTCCTCTCTCTCCCTGCTCCATGATCTTTATCATACCTCGTCTTAAAGCTATGTATGGTTCCTGCCTCCACTACATCACTTGCTAGACTGTTCCACTTCCTGACTACTCTATGGCTGAAGAAATACTTCCTAACATCCCTTTGACTCATCTTAGTCTTCAACTAACACTTGCTAGGAGCTAATGCTGCTGGGGATTGCAAGTTCAAACCTATGATAATTTATCACTCGGAGAATCCTAGGGCCCTAACGAACTATGCAAAAGGTAGCCTCCCTGTTTATAATAAATCCAATTCGAAAGCTTGGATGACTACTGATCTTTTCATAAATTGGTTCACAGACTATTTTAAGCCAATGTTAATACTTTAAGGTAAGTAATAAGTGTACTCTGTGTGTATCTTACTTTTTATTGTGTTTTTTAATGCCTAGTGCTATTGTTAACTTAATATAAGTTAGTGTAAGCTTGTTGTCTGGCATACTCCACCAATATTCAAAACTCTAAAACTACTCACCGTAGAAAACATTCATACCTATTCATGTGCCTATTACATACATAAAACTCTACATGCTAATATCAACCCTCTGCTCAAAATTCTCCTCAACTTTAATGGGTCCCATGACCACAACACAAGACACAGATCACTGTTTGACATACCCCGAGTCCATACCAACCAATGTAAAAATTCTATGCACACGAAGGGCCCCAGAATCTGGAATTCATTACTAGTAAATATTAAGTTAACCTTGTCTGAAAATCAATTTAAGACTCTTCTCAAAAATCACCTACTCACCCTAAACTAAATACTCATACTGTAAACTACTTTCAAAAATGCTCAATGTTATTTTCCTTAAGATAATCTCAATTTTATATTATCATCCTCCTAAATACTTGTTACAATTTAATATCATCATATTGTCATTTTAACAGTATAATATCATCATATTGTCATTTGAAATAAAATATATAACTAGAATTAACTCAATCAATTTATCTAGTATTATGTACATAGTCTATAAGTCATTAGATTAAGCTGCCAGTGGCTCTCCTTGCATTTCAGTTTTGTGATTGTAACTACCAATATCTATGTATACTTGCAAAGAAATAAAATTTACTTACTTTACTTTGCATTTAGAAGTGGAAAAAAATGGCGTTCTAATTTTTGGTGATGTCTGCTTTAAGGCACTAGCCTGGAACCTAACCTGCTGTATAGGTGGGGCCCTACTGTACTTGTCATTGTCAAACCAATCAAAATCATCTCTATTTCTGTAATATATCTTCCATTCTATCAATTGAGACCAAGAAAACGAGAATACATCAATAAATACCCTACGAAAATAGACTGTAAAGTCGCTGTTTTAAAAAAAAAAACGGTCAGTTTTTTTTTCTCACTATGCAGTGTGTGCTGCAGGATTTTTTTTATACTATGCACACTGACCACACAAACCCATTCTTTCATATATAGGCCTACCAGCCGTTTCCCGCTTAACTTGAGGCCGCTAGAATTTATGCGTACTAGTACGGCACCAACCCCTGCTCGTAAAACGTACTAGTACGGCACCGACCCCCAAAGGGTTAAGCTGCTGATGACACAAATTTACTCCAGTTGGGAAAGTGCCATTGGTGTAAATTTATGCTACAATTCAAGGGCCTCCAAAGTGATCCCAGTTGACCTGGTTAGAACTCCATCAGAGAAACCAGGTTTGTGCCGTAGGTGTTCACAGTACTGTATAAACAAATTTGTTTGTGTTGTGTGTAGGGCATTGTGGGAGCCAGTAAATTTTATCTACATTTACTTACATGTGTTTAGTGTTTATATTTTTTACTGTTTGAACAATAATTACAAGTAAATAATGATCACTTAATGAAATTTGGATTATATTTTTTATTAATACAGCATCCATCTATAGAAGTAGGGTGACCCACAAAAAAGAGGAAACACTTTCACCGTCACTCATTCAGTTACTCTCTTGTCAGACACATGGTGACATCACAGTTCAGATGACCCTTTGATCTGCAACATCCCCAACCCTCCTTCAGAGTGCAAGCACTGTACTTCCCACCTCCAGAACTTTAGTCAGCTGACCAGTTTCCCTGAATTCCCTCATAAATATTACCTTGTTTGCACTCCAACAGTACATTGTCATAAAAGTGACTTGTCTCCACTCTTATCTAACACACACATAGAAGCTTGTTGGATGTCCCGTAGTTGGGTGTCCCGTAGCTTGGTTGCTAGCTCACTCGGCTCAAGCACTGAGGTCTGGGGGCCGATCCCCGGTACAGCTGGAAAACATTAGGATGTTTCCATGAGACACCTGCTGCCCATGTTCGCCCATCAGTAAAGTGGGTACCTGGGTGTTAGTTGACTGGTGTGGGTCGCATCCTGGGACAAAATTGACCTAATTTGCCCGAAATGCTCTGCATAACAAGGAGCTTTCCATATTGTAATATGTCATTAATGTCAGTTAGGCCTGTATACCATGTATATGTACTTGTAGAAATAAAGATATTTATATTTTTATTTTATTTATATAATTTAAAAGGTGATTTGGGGTCAATACTGAAGTTAGTTGTTTAGTGGAATTTATTGATAAGTAATACTTTAAAGTGTAGAGTATTAAGTGATTTTCATTACAGTTTAATTTTGTGGAAATTGTCCAATTTCATTGTAAAGGGTTCATATTTGTTTAGTAGAGAATGGTTAAGAACAGTAGATTTAATAATTACAGTTTTGTTAAACCTGACATATATTATTTGTCTTTGTTAGTCTTTATCAAATGCATTAAACCTTTGAGGGTCCAGATCTCTGATCTGAAACTTGTGCACAGGGTCCAAGAATTTAAAAAAAAAAATATTTTTTTATGAAATGGCATAGAACCTTTCTTCTGAAGGTAATAAAACAAAAAGTACAAAATTTGATGCAAAATTGCCAAAATTACACCATTGCAAAATTTGCTGTGTCAGCAATATTTATGCATCGGCAATTTTGCCCAATTTGAGTCCTATTTTAGGCCAGTTACATTGTTCCAGTCGACCAAATTCTTAGCTATTTTGTTAGTATGCCTTCCATTTTATCGACTGAGCACAAGAAACTGCCCAGTTAACTATTTCAACTACCCATTAAAGTGATCAGAAATTGGTAATTTGGCCAATTTCACACAAATTCCATTTTCAATATAGGGTCCAGAATAAACAATGCAGGCATTTCTGGCACTAAAATAGCATTTCCTCTGTTTTTAGTTACATATCCAGGCTTTACATATGAACTCCATTTTTTTATATCTCATTCACACAAAGAATTTTTATTCACACCAAAAAACAGAAGATTTACTGTTGTGCAATTTTGTAATAATTGTATAAATAATATCAGCACACTTGTGACTGTATATTAGACCCACCATTTGACGTGTATTGGATGTATGATGTGTTTTGTGTACTCTTGAACATTGGCAGAAATAAAATATTTTCACTACTTTGAACTCAATTTCAAGCTATTTTCAGTCCTAAAACCAATCAAAATCATTCTTTTTCTGTAATATATCTTCCATTCTTTCAATTGAGACCACCAAATTGTGAATGCAACCATAAAAACCATACGAAAATACACGGTCGCAGTTTTTTCTCATTATGCACTGCGTCCTGCAGGATTATTTTATGTAGTTCACACTTAACACATAGACCCATTCTCTCGTATCTAGGCCCAAATTTAACACTCACTGCTTATCTGAGTGAGCTGACCTCATGACATAGAACTACGGCACTGACCCAGAGTTCAAAACTGTAGAACAACGGCACAGACCCTGAAGTGGTTAAATTATTATTTTATCATTGATTCATATTCTTAAAAAATCTTAAAAATAATTTAAATATTTTTCACAGTTGCAGATGATGGCACAAAGGCACTATGCACAGGCTACAACAGATGGACAAATGCCAGACACACAAAGGTATTATGCACCAGCTATGGCAGACAGACAGATGCCAGACACACAGCGGTACCTTGCATCAACTATGGTAGATGGACAGAGGGTGGACACACAGCGGTACCTGACACCAGCTAAAGCTGAAGAACAGAGGCAGAACACACAACAGTACTTTGCACCACCTGTGACAGATGGACAGAGACAGGAGACACAACAGTACTTTGCACCAGTTGTGAGAGATGGACAGAAGCAGGAGACACAACAGTACTTTGCACCTGCTGTGACAGATGGACAGAGGCAGGAGACACAACAGTACTTTGCACCAGCTGCAACAGATGGACAGAGGCAGGAGATGCAACAGTACTTTGCACCAGCTGTGACAGATGGACAGAAGCAGAACACACAAAGGTACTTTGCACCAGGCACAACAGCTGGACAGAGACAGGATACACAAAGGTACTTCATACCAGCAGTGACAGATGGACAGAAGCAGGACCAACAATACTTCTATGCTCCAGCTCCTACAGATGGACAAAAACAGGACTTACAACCATACCATGTTCCAGGTACAACAGGACAGAAACAGGACCCACAACAGTACCATGCACCAACTATGACAGAACAAAGACAGGACCCACAACAGTACCATGCACGAACTATGACAGAACAAAGACAAGATCCACAACTGTACCATGCACCAGCTATGACAGAACAAAGACAGGACCCACAACAGTACCATGCACCAGCTTCTACAGAAGGACAGAAACAGAACTCACAACAGTTTTGTGTTCAAGCTCCTACAGGAGGACAGAGACAGGACTCGCAACAGTACTATGCTCCAGCTGTGACAGGACATAAACAGGGCCCACAACAGTATTACACTCCATCTACAGATGGACAAAGACAGGACCCACAACTGTACCATGCTCCAGCTGTGATAGAAGGACATAGGCAGGACCCACAACAGTGCTATGCTCCATCTACAGGTGGACAGAAACAGGTCTCACAACAATACCATTCTCCAACTGTAACGAGACAGAAACAGGACTCACAACAGTATCATTCTCCAACTGTGACAGAAGAACAGAGAAAGGATACAAAGCCACAAACCTTTGCTCACCAGAGAAGAGACACACCACGACCAAAGATAATGTTCAGCAGTAATCTCTCACTTCTTAAACTTCAGGTATGATGACTTCAGTATTTAGTGTTAATAAAATCATATCTTTTTTTCGGAAAAAGTTACTATCATTGGAGAATTATTTTTACCAAGAATGTATTATACTTAAGGCTCAGCAAGACTTAGGCTAACAGGACTTTTGTTAATAAAAGCTTCAATGATCAACGTTTGAATAGTTAAAAATATAATTTCTAGATGAAATAATAAAACAAAATGTGGAACTGAATGAAACCTTGCATTCAACAAGTGTTTTTTTTTTTTAACACATCGGCCATTTCCCACTGAGGCAGGGTGACCCAAAAGGAAAGAAATATGCTTTCATCATCATTCAACACTTTCACCATCACTCATACATAATCACTGCCCTCTATGATAACCTATACCTGGAGTATACAGTGTGCAACATTAATGACATTCCTTCAGTTTTGATGCCACTAATAGTGGCATCCTGATAGAATGTCCTATTGCTGATGAGTCCCCAGAGTTAGTAGAGAAAGACAATTCTGCAGTATGTGTAATACCTGCTTGGCTGGCTTGTGCACTCACACTGAGAGAGCCACTCATGAACCTCTTATCAGCTAGGAAACAGGTATTACACATGTTGCAGAATTGCCATGGTTGCACAGGTGGGAAGATAGAACTGAGGCTGAAATGTGTATATTCCATGCCACAGTCATGCTTATGCCTCATATTCACAAGCACAGACTACTACATTAGCGTCCTTGATTCTCTTCAAGGGACGCCTGTCGTTCAAGCAATATTCACTAAGCAAACGTAATTGATTGGGCATAAAAAATTTTGTGGCTGAAATGTATCTATTCCTTGCTTGTGTGTGTGAAAGAGTGAGACCAAATAGAAAACATATGCTAAGGTTCACTGGAGGCAGTGTTGATGGTGCAGTTCACCAAGTGTATGCAGCCTAGTGCACACTTTAAAATGGCTAAACCATCAATAAGCATGCTCTCTACATTGTTCTAACGCAATTTTATAGTCTGACATGTCTTTTTCCCCCTGATCATAAGGGCATTAAATGGGGTGTCTTTCTTTGTGTTCAGCTCAGTCTACACATTTAGTAATTTTTCTGTCCATAACTCATCCACCACCCTTCAGTGAATCAGTCGCTTTCAGTTTTAGCAAAATTAGGCTTGTTTCATGCTAAATTTTCTTGGCATCTTCAGCATGAATAGCATTTTTTTGGTGCCAGAGTAAATATCCAGAGATGAGGAAGGCTGATAAAAAGATCAAAACTGAGCTGATAAACATGAGAAAGTATGGTATGGGATGCATCCAGAAGACAGTTGACATCATGTTGGGTGTTTTACACCAAGGAATGTAGTTGGGTCTCACTCTAAAATATGGCCTCGCCCTGAGTATGGAGGATATATCCCACTACGTAACAAAGCAACATTTCATGGTCTCAGAAACAATATTTAAATTGTGAGTCATTCATAATTTGAGTTGCAGTTGCATGCATTATGAGCCTTGTATTTTGTTTTTACCCAAATAATTTTCCATACTAATTTTTATCTTGCATATTTATGGATGACACTCAACATGTATCGCTATAAACAGGCATAGATGTCCTCTTTTTTTCTCCAGGATGTACTGGCTGACATTAGACACTTACAGTCTTATAAGATACAATGGAATCTCAGTTTTCATGATTAATTCGTTCCAGAAAGCCTGACCAGAACCGAATTGTACGAAAACTGAAGCAATATTTCCCATAAGAAATAATGCAAATTCAATTAATCCATTCCAGACACCCAAAAATATTAACAAAAAATACATTTTATAGAGAATAACTATAGTTTTACATACAGAAAACAATGAGAAATAAATATAAATGACTAATGAAATGGATAAACGAACATTTAACATCACTTTTACCTTATTGAAGAATCTTGTGGGCGTATGGAAAACGGCAAGGAGGGGAGAGGAAGGAGGAGAGGTTATTGTTTAGAAGGAGAATCCTCCTCCATAGGGACTTCAGGTATCAAGGCCCTATCCGGGGTTACTTCCCTTATTTGTCTTTTACTGGCACTAGGACCAGCTTGAGAGTCACTGGATCCCTTTCGCACAAAAAATCTGTCCAGAGAGGTCTGTTTCTGGCTTCTTTTTAAGATTTGCCTAAAATGGGACAAGGCATTGTCATTGAACATGTTGCAGACACGGTTTGCAACAGCTTTGTTAGGGTGATATTTCTCCACAAAACGAGTTCTTTCTTGAATTCTATCGTGTTTCTTGCCTTCTTTATCAAAGGGCTGGCACTCAGAACTTTCTTTGGCCCCATGGTGGCTTATTTAGCAGTCGCACTCAATAAACAAGCACAAAAAACATTGGATGATTATTATGAAATGTTTCGGATGAACGCACGGGGTAATAATGCTCACTCAACGAGAAACAAAACCAGACTGAATCAGAACTCATGGGATGCTTTGTGCTGGCAGGCGGACGTGTTTGGTACGGCGGACCATTGTCAACTCTACGAAAATCGAGTGGATGTAAGAAGGCTGGGACAAAATTTTGATGAAAAAAGTCGTTGAAAACCGAATCCTATGAAAACCAGGGCATACGAAAACCAAGGTTCCACTGTATATATTTGTCCTGATTAATAGTCCACTTATCTCTTAAAAAGTTATTGTATGTATTCCAGAATTAAAATTACAATTATAACCTTGTGATCTTTTATGGAAATTATAACAATACAGTGGTCCCTCGGTTTTCGTGCTTCTCCAAACTCGAACATTTATGTAAGTGTATTTTCGTAAGTGCTGTTGCAAGTGTATTTTTGGGGGTCTGAAATAGACTAACCTACGTGACATTATTTCTTAAGGAAGTAAATTCGTTCGGTAATGGCACTTGAGCAGCATTCTGGAACGAATTTTCGGCGAAAACCGAGGGACCACTGTAGTGGTAATGCAGCTACATTTGTTACTTATGAGTCCTTAGCATTTGACTCATATTTGGAATAAAACTTGCAATAGAACTTTAAAGTAAAAACGAGTTCACATAACTTGTCACCATACACATGTGAAACTGCTAAAAGGATTTAATGTTATTCTCACTCACAGTTGTCTTTTATATTTGCGAAAGACCTAACATGATTCTTTTAAATATTGTATACTTATGTAAAAATCCTGAGTATAATTTTTATTTTCCCAGATACCAAAATATGCAGAAAGAAAAAGAATTCACAGGTCATCAACAGAGATGTCTAGCAAAGACAAGGAGAAGAGTGGGTTGGTGTCCACTGTGACAGAGCTCCCACAGTGTCAACCTATAACTGCTGAAGACAGTCGACCAAGCACTCCCTCTAGCCACACTTCGCAATCTAGTTTAACTCCATGCACCCTCAAGACTGACAGAAATTACAGTACACATAAGGATTATAATATTTGTGGCCAAGCCAGGTTTATTTCTGAAGTGGAAAGGAGAGATGCCTCTCACTCATCCCAAAGTGATGCCTTGGCAAGTGAGAGAGGCACTGGAGAATCCAACAGTTTTACCAGGGAAGCAAAGAGCGAGTTACCAGTCAACACAAGCACACAACACAATGATAGTACAGCCTTTCCAACATTCAAAAAGGGTATGTTGTTGGTTTTCTAAAATTTACTAAAACAGCTTTAAACAGGATGATGATGTGTAAGTGTATTTTTGGGGGTCTAAAAAGACTAATCTAATTTACATTATTCCTTATGGGAACAAATTTGTTTGGTAACGGTACTTGAACAGCATTTTGGAACGAATTAATAATGTAAACCGGGGGTCCACTGTATATATATATATATATATATATATTTTCAACAGAATGGCCATCTCCCACCAAGGCAGGGTGACCCAAAAAAGAAGAAACAAAGATTTTGTTTTTGTTTTACATTTAGTACTTTATGCAGAAGGGGTTACAAGTCCCTTGCTCCGAACATTCTAGTTTCCTCTTACAATATGCATGGCTTATGGAGGAAGAATTCTTCTCCGCTTTTCCATGGAGCAGTGTTCACCTGTTCACCTAGCAGTAAGTAGGTACCTGGGTGTTAGTCGACTGATGTGGGTCATATCCTGGGGGACAAGATTGATGGACCCAAATGGAAATAAGACAGACAGTTCTTAATGATGCACTGACTTAGGCTGACAAATTTCAACACTATAAAATCCTGTGTGATGGAATGTGAAAGGGAACAAAGCTAGTTTTTGATCTACTATATAGAGTGGACCCCCGGTTTTCATGATTTTTTCGTTCCAGAATGCTGTTCAAGTGCCATTACCAAACGAATTTATTCCCATAAGTAATAATGTAAAGTAGACTAGTCCTTTTAGACCCCCAAAAATACACTTATAAAAGCATTTAAAAAAATACACTTACATAAAAGGGCGAGTTTGGAGCAGGACGAACACCGGTGGTCCACTGTATATATATACGCATATGTATATATGTATAGTAGGCACAGTAAAATGGGTGCATATTTTGTATATCAAGTTCAAGCTTTTGAAGAGTGGGAGAATGTTTTGTTTGGCACTGGAGTAGGTGATAGTCCGCACAGCAGCTTTTTGTTGGGTTATTAATGGTTTAGATTTTTTGGAGTAGATTCCCAAGCATAAATACTATAGGTGAGGTAAGAAAAGATTAGAGAGTAGTACAATGTAAGTAGTGCTGTCTGAGGTACAGAGTAACATATCTTGGAGAGGATGCCTACTATTTTGGATACCTTAGTTATGTGCTGGATGTGGGTGTTAAATTTCAAGTTGCAGTCAAGGTGTAGTCTTAAGAATTTACCCTTGGTGTCTTACAGTGGGAGAACCATTGCTCATTATATTTAGTAGGATATTTGAAGCTCTGGTTCCAAATGTCATGTAGTAAATTTTGTTAATATTAACCCTTAAACTGTCCAAACATAGATCTACGTTCACTTGCATAGCGTTCCGAACGTAGATCTATGTTTTATTTTACATGCTTTCTTATGTAAAAAAAACATAGATCTACGTTCGGAGCGCTACGCACGTGAATGTAGTTCTACGTTTGGACGGTTTAAGGGTTAGGAGTGAATTTGTTGGTAATCATCCATGTAGATATTTTTTAGGAGCTCATCATTAATAATGCCATTGAGAGAAGTTGGATTTGAGTTGGAGATTACAAAAGTTATGTTATTTGTGAACAGAACAGGTTCAGGGAAATGAGATTTATTGATTTATATAATGAAGAGAAAAGGCCCCAAGAACACTGCCTTGGTATCTGTTGCTATGATAAGACTTTATGCAGGAATATGACATCTCACCCTATAATATTCTAGTTTAAGGTACAGAATGTGGTCCACTGTATCAAAAGCTTTCCATAAGTCTATGAAGAGGTCCTGAGAATATTCATTATTATCAAGAGCTGCATAAAGCAGTTCAAGCATTTTTATAACTGCATCATTTGTACTTTTTTCAGCCTAAAACCAAACTGTCAGGGGGGTTGAATATATTGGGAGACACTAGGAAGGAGTAAACTCATTTATGAATTATTTTTTCAAAGATTTTAGATAGTAAAGGCAAGTTGGATATTGGCCTACAGTTATTTACCTCAGTTGGATCGTTTTCTTTGAGTATCAGGGTAACCCTTGCTACCTTAAGCATCATTGGGAAAGTTGCAGATTCTAATGATTTGAATAGTTGCAATAGTGGGTGACAGCACATGAGCTGCTTTTGTGTACATTAGTGGTAGTAAATTATTTAGGCTTCCTGTCTTGTTTTTCAGGGAATTTATTATAAGTGTGACCCCAGTAAGATTAGTAGGAGCTAGATATGGTGAATTTGGGAATTTTCCAGTAAGGTAGCCACTTGTGTGAGCATGTGAAGTTGGGATTTTACTGGCTAGTCTTTATTTTGTAGTAGAGAAAAAATCATTTAGTATGTTGACTGTTTCTGCAGGCTGGATAGGAGGTTCATCTAATTTAGTTAAAACTATATCTCTGGTTTTGGCCAGTTTTTGTGAGCCCAGGATTTTGGAGGGGGTTTTCCAGGTCTTTTTCTTATCCCTTTTTATTTCATTAAACCTACTTTCATAATAAAGTTGTTTAGACTTTCTTATTAGATTGACAAGTATGACATATATTGCTTGGTCTGTTCCTTAGTTATTAGGCACAATCTGATTTTTTTCATAGTTACATTTATGTCAGTGGTCCTTGAGGATGCTATTTGTAAGTCATGGGCTATTTAGTCTCTTTGCTGTGATTTGTTTAGTTTTAATTGGACAATGTCTATTGTAGATTTTTTTTTACTTTTAAAGAATAAGTCTGACCCATTCATCAATTTCCCAATTGTTAACAAAATGTCTGTACATTGTCACTTAGTGCTGAAATAAAGTTATTTACTGATGTCTACCATAGAAACAAAATGAGATCTTACTAGTGTCTTGTGGTAATTTACATAATAATAATAATAATTTTTATTTCAGCATAATACAATGTTTGTCCAGAGATGGGTGACATTTAGGTGTGCATACAGAAACCCCATTGTTATGCAGAACATTTCAGGCAAACTTAAGCCTAACTTAAGACTAAAATGGCAGTAAGTTGGTAGTCTGTGATTATCCCTCCTTTGAGAGCAGCTATTATATTGTTTCAATTCTTAATAGTGATATTTGGTTTATCATCTCTTCTATTTGTAATCCGTTGAGCTCTTGCATACTTCCCTGTCATTCCTGTGAGTTTTCCACCTTAAATGTGGCTGTGAAGAAGCTTTGGTCTTGTGCTTTAGCTGCTGTGTTCATTTCAAATTTTTTTTTCTTAGCGTCCTCCTTCATCTGAATATAATTTCTTGTTCTTCAACTTGCTTTGCTATTCTCTAGGGCTCAGCTTATTCTGTACTTTCTCTATGGGTTTTCTCAGTATACTTTTATCTATTTTTCTATGGGTTAGTATTATCTTTTTTTTTTTTTTAACTTCTACTTGAAAACTATTAATTTCCTAGGTGAATTATTCCCAGAATTCATCTCATTTCACTCAAGTAAGAAAGTGCCGTATCCATTCATAATCACCTTTCCTGCCTATCAGTCTTTTCAGTTCTCCAATTTCTCATTTTTCTTCAGTTTCACTTCCACCAGCTAGCTAAATGTCAGCACAACTATTGAAAATGAAAAAGTTTATTTCCTTGTAAAGCTTACATTGTGTGGGTTACATTTTTTTTTTTTTTTCAACAAACCGGCCGTATCCCACCGAGGCAGGGTGGCCCAAAAAGAAAAACAAAAGTTTCTCTTTTTAACTTTAGTAATGTATACAGGAGAAGGGGTTACTAGCCCCATGCTCCCGGCATTTTAGTCGCCTCTTACGACACGCAAAATTTCCTGGACCCCGGCAATGAGATTCGCTCCTCTCATCGCCTGGCAATGGCGACAACCCAAAATTATTATTTGCGACCACTGTCAGCCTCAGAGTTATCTCTGAGTTACCAGACCTTGCCACGTGGAGGCCAGTGGTTCGTCTTTAAGGTCCAGTAATTCCACCCACCAAGACAGCCGCGAACAGTAGACCAGCTAGACGAGACTAAGCTGCCACCCAACTCGGCCACCAAGGTGTTACATGTTATAAAATATTAATTACAAAGAAGGCCACTAATATGCCTAGGCATTTCGGGCAAACTAATACTAATTATTACTCTGTATTGATATATGTTATGGAGCAGTACATTTTAACATACATTATTAGATACATACATAAATAGATATATAATAGTGTGGTGGTACAAAACATAATAATATTACAAATGGTAAATTTAGTAATGGGATTGGATTTGTCTTGGCATGATACACTGTTTCTATTAAAGCTCATATATTGGAAGAGTATCTTAGGCAAACTTAGTACTAACTTAAGATTTAATAGGCAATAGGTATATTAGGAATTTTATGTTTACAGCCATTTGGGTGGGTGTAAGTGTAAATTAGAGGGAATTACAGATAATGAGAGTAAGACTACAGTGGTACCCCGGTTTACGATATTTTTTCATTCCAGAATGCTGTTCAAGTGCCATTACCAAACGAATTTATCTCCTTAAGAAATGTTGTAAAATAGACTAGTCCTTTTAGACCCCCAAAATTACACTTACAAAAGCATTTAAAAAAATAAACTTACATAAAAGGGTGAGTTTGGGGACCATCGTAAACCGGGGTACCACTGTATATTGTTTTGGATGTGTTCATGATACAAAAAAGAGAATTAGGTGGTTTTCATTTGGTTAGCTGATGATGGGGTGTGTTAGGGAGATAAGATGTTTTTCAATGGTAGTTTTGAAAATAGTGGTTGAGTCTGCAGTTCTAGAGTTTTCAGGCAGGGAGTTCCAGATTTTAGGCCCTTTTAGGTACATCAAATTGTTGTAGAGGTTTAGCTGGACACGGGAATTGTCATAAAGTATTTTGTGCCTGGTATTGTGTCTGTGGGTCCTGTTGCAACTATCAAGAAAGTGTTTTAGTTAAGGGTTAATATTAGAATTTATGGTTCTGTAAATGTAGGCTGCACAGTACTAGGTGTGAATGTTCTGTACAGTAAGTAGGTTAAGGTCTTTGAAGAGGGGGTGGTATTGGATTGCGTGATAATTCTTTCTGCGGCTTTTTGTTGGGTTATTATTGGCTTTAGGTGGGTTGCTGCTGTTGATCCTCAGGTACAGATAGCATAGGTGAGGTAGGGATAGATGAGTGAATAATATAGTGTGAGTAGGGCTGATTGTGGTACGTAGTAACGTATCTTGGAGAGGATCCCAACTGTTTTGGATATTTTTTTGTTATTTGTTGGATACGGGTGTTGAATTTCAGGTTGCTGTCAAGGTGCAGGCCCAGGAATTTGCCCTTATTATGTTTAGCAATAAAAGTGTTGTCAATCATAATGTTTAGCTGGGCAACACCTGTTCTATTCCCAAACAGAATGTAGTAGAAGGTTTTGTCAATATTAAGTGTAAGTTTATTAGCAGTCATCCAGGTCAGTATTTTTACAAGATCTTCGTTAACAATAGTGTTGAGTGAGGCAAGATTAGGGTGGGAGATGACATAAGTTGTGTCGTCAGCAAAGAGAATAGGTTTAAGGTGTTGTGATACATTAGGAAGATCATTGATGTATAAGAGGAAGAGCTTTCTCTGAAAGGCAGTCCATCTTTTTACTTTCTCTGTGTCTGTTTCAGATTTTCCTCTTGGATTTCTGGCAAAAACATGTAAGATTTCAGATGTTTCTAGAGTTCTGAAGTTTAGATTCAAGATACTTTACTAGAATGGTAATAAATCAAATTTTCATCCTGCAACACTTTGTCTACACAGGTATAATAACAGATGGCAACCTATCTAGTGAGTGTCAGACACCAGTTTGCACAACTTCTACAGCAGTTGGTGAATCTTCTCTTCAGGATTTAGACCAAGTGCATATGTCACCAAAAAAACTAATACCTGAAGCTCTGAGTACAGCAGGCAGCGTGACTAGAGTTGCCAGTACCAAATCCTCTGAATCTCACTCTAGCCACCTTTCCTTATATTCTATGGAAACTGAAAGTATGGACATGTCAAAGGTAAATTCATTTACAAATAGTACAGTACAATACTCTAGTGTATAATTTTAATACTAGTCTATATTTCTGAGTCATGGAAATGGGAAGTACAGCGCCTGCACTCTGAAGGAGGGGTGTTAATGTTGCAGTTTTATAACGGTAGTGTAAGCACACCTCTGGCAAGACAGTAATGGAGTGAATGATGGTGAAAGATTTTCTTTTTCGGGCCACCCTACCTTGGTGGGAAACAGCCAATGTGTTAATAAATAAAAAATAATAAATTTCTGTTCTCATTTTAATTTTTTTTTCTCTAAGTTCATGATGATAATGTTAAATATATATTCGATATTGTATGATAAAATTGCATTGTATAAAAACCCTCACCTTTCTTTGGTGTTGCAATACTGGACATAATGCATTTACAAAATTTATCACAGTATTTACAGGTATCACTCATTTTATGGTGTAGATATTCCAGACCCTGGGCAGTTGTCAGGCCATAAACTATATTACATTACATTACTAAAGTTAAAAAGATTAACTTTTGTTTTTTTCTTTGGGCCACCCCACCTCGGTGGGAAATGGCCGACTTGTTGAAAGAAAGAAAGAAGAATCTTCATTGAGCTTTACAAGCCATGGTGACTGTAAATCACAGATAGTGAATTTCTGATAGAAACAGAATATCATATAATAGAGAGTTAGCTTAAAGGAAAGCAGCATAAAGATTGGTATACCTGTAGTCTCTCCCCCCTCAAAATTAATTTTAAGGGGAGAAAATTTGACTTGCCATTTTAGTTTCATCTAATAAAGAATATGTACTGTAACATTAAGCTCTTTATGTTCTTTTAGATGGAAGAGAGTTTACCATCATCACAGGGATTCAACCTAACTGATGACTCAGGCATTGACAACACTCAAATGACATCCACCTCAGATATGGTCAGTGTAAACCTTTAAGTCTTTTTGAAAATTTGTTTTCTCAAAGAGAAATAATTTATATTGGTTAATGCAATACAAATTTTATTTTTTATTATTTTGAAAGGATTAGTTATCCCTTTTTTTATTTATTATATTGGTGGGAGAATGGCCACTGTGTTAAAAACATATTTAATGCTAAAAAATGTAGTTAAATCTCAATAAAATGCGGCCTCCATAAAGTGGATATCAGATAAAACGAACAAAAAGCCTGGCTGGACAAAGGCTTAACATGTCCACTTAATGGGGTGTCCAATAAGAATAGCAATGCAATAGACCAAATTCACTATATCACATGGTTGTCAGGTCTTATTGCACCATTGATAATGTTGATTATATCTGCCTAATTGCAAGTTTGTCTGGTTCAGGCTTTGTCCAGGACCTGTCCATTTTCATAGTTTCCTTGTAAGAGGGGTCGCCGGCCCATCGCACATCAGATTGTTAATACAGTCATCCCTTAGTTTTCTATTTTAATCCGTTCCAGATGGATCAGCTAAAACCAAAATCGGTGAAAACCAAAACTATTTTCCGCATAAGAAATAATGGAAATTCAATTAATCCGTTCCAGAAACCCAGAAGTTTGGAAAAAAAAAATTGGGGATCCTTAAAGATAGATTTACATGCACAAATGAATGAACTCTATGTAGCACTTACCTTTATTGGAGACTGATGTTGCTGGATGGAAGAGAGGGAGGAGGGGAGAGGGAAGAGAGCCTATTTTTTGGAAGGGAAATCCCCTTCCATAAGGAATTTAGATACCAAGTCCTTATCTGGGGTCACTTCCCTGCATGCCTACTACACTCCCTTCCTGCCTGCTACACTCCCTCCCTGCCTGCTACACTCCCTGCATACATGCTACACTCCCTGCATACATGCTACATGCCCTGCATACATGCTACACTCCCTGCATACATGCTACACTCCCTGCATGCATGCTACACTCTCTGCATGCATGTTACACTCCCTGCATACCTGCTACACTCCCTGCATACCTGCTACACTCCCTGCATACCTGCTACACTCCCTGCATACCTGCTACACTCCCTGCATACCTGCTACACTCCCTGCATACATGCTACACTCCCTGCATATATGCTACACTCCCTGCATACATGCTACACTCCCTGCATACATGCTACACTCCCTGCATACATGCTACACTCCCTGCATACATGCTACACTCCCTGCATACATGTTACACTCCCTGCATATCTGCTACACTCCCTGCATACCTGCTACACTCTTTGCATACATGCTACACTCCCTGCATACATGCTACACTCCTGCATACATGCTACACTCCCTGCACACATGCTACACTCCCTGCATACATGCTACACTCCCTGCATACCTGCTACACTCCCTGCATACATGCTACACTCCCTGCATACATGCTACACTCCCTGCATACATGATACACTCCCTGCATACATGCTACACTCCCTGCATACATGCTACACTCCCTGCATACATGCTACACTCCCTGCATACATGCTACACTCCCTGCATACATGCTACACTATCTGCATACATGCTACACTCCCTGCATACATGCTACACTCCCTGCATTCATGCTACACTCCCTGCATTCATGCTACACTCTCTGCATACATGTTACACTCCCTGCATTCATGCTACACTCCCTGCATACATGTTACACTCCCTGCATACATGTTACACTCCCTGCATACATGCTACACTCCCTGCATACATGTTACACTCCCTGCATACCTGCTACACTCCCTGCATACCTGCTACACTCCCTGCATACCTGCTACACTCCCGGCATACATGCTACACTCCCTGCATGCCTGCTACACTCTTAAACTCCATCGTGTTTCTCACTTTCTTTACCAAAGGACTGGCACTAGGAGCTTTCTTTGGGCCCAAGGTAGCTTATTTAGTAGTCACACACAATAATCAAGGGCCAAAAACAATGAATTGTTAATAAATGTTTTGCATGAACTCCTGGGGTGATGTTCACTCAAGCATAAACAATGCTAGACTGTGTGACAATGTGCGTGGGAGGTGCGTGGGTGCTGGTGTACAGGTTCCGTATCATCGGCGAAAACTGAGACAATTTTTCCATGAAAAAAGTGATTGAAACCCAAAATCGGTGAAAGCTGAGACAATTGAAAACCAAGGGATGACTGTATCTTTGTGAGTGCTCAAATTCTTTCATTGTCTTGCCTTGAGAAGAAAAACCAGTGTTTGAAGAAAATAAATACTATACAGTGGAACCTCAGTTTCATATGCCCCAGTTTTCATAGGATTCGTTTTTCGACGATTTTTTTCGTTGAAATTTTGTCCGTTTTCGTACATCCACTCGGTTTTCATAGAGTTAAAAATGGTCCGTACCAAACGCGTCCGCGTGACTCGGCCACTCAAGCTCTCACGCAAAGCATCCCATGCGTTTGTGACTCAGTCTGCCTTTGTTTCTCGTTGAGTGAGCATCACCCTGCGCTTTCATCCAAAACATTTTGTAATAATCCATTGTTTTTTGTGCTTGTTTATTGAGTGTGACTGATAAATAAGCCACCATGAGGAAATTGCTTCAGAGGAGGAGGAAGAGAGAGGGGAGAATGTGCCTTTTTCAGTGATTAAGGACATGTGTGCAAAGTGGAGTGAGTTGCCAAGTTTTGTGGAGAAATATCACCCTAACAAAGCTGTTGCAAACCATGTCTGCAACATGTTCAATAACAATGCCTTGTCCCATTTTAGGCAAATCTTAAAGAGATTCCAGAAACAGACACCTCTCGACAGATTTTTTGTGTGACAGGGGTACAGTGACTCTCAAGCTGGTCCTAGTGCCAGTAAAAGACAAAGAAGGGAAGTAACCCGTGATAGGGCCTTGATACCTGAAGTCCTTATGGAAGGAGATTCCCTTTCCAAACAATAACCTCTCCTCTCCCCTCTCCCCTCCTTGCCGTCTTCCATACGCCAACAAGAGTCTTCACTAAAGGTAAAAGTGATGATAAATGTTCATTTATCCATTTCATTAGGTTGGTAGACAGCAACCCCCCAGGGAGGTACTACCATCCTGCCAGGTGACTGTGAAACAGAAACCTGAAACTGTTTTACATGATGGTAGGATTGCTGGTGTCTTTTTTCTGTCTCATAAACATGCAAGATTTCAGGTATGTCTTGCTACTTATACTTACACTTAGGTCACACTACGCAAACATGTACACGTTTATGTATACACACTCATCTGAGTTTTCTTTGATTTTATATTAATAGTTCTTGTTCTTATTGCTTTTCCCTTTCATATCCATGGGGAAGTGGAATAAGAATCTTTCCTCCGTAAGCCATGCGTGTTGTAAAAGTCAACTAAAATGCCGGGAACAATGGGCTAGTAACCCCTTTTCCTGTATACCTTACTAAAAAGAAGAAGAAGAAAACCGTCAAAGTGGGATGTTTGAATGTGCGTGGATGTTGTGCGAATGATAAGAAAGAGATGATTGTAGATGTTATGAATGAAAAGAAGCTGGATGTCCTGGCTTTAAGTGAGACAAAGCTGAAGGGGGTAGGAGAGTTTCAGTGGGGAGAAATAAATGGGATTAGATCAGGGGTTTCAAATAGAGTTAGAGCTAAAGAAGGAGTGGCAATAATGTTGAATAATCAGTTATGGCAGGTAAAGAAGGAATATAAATGTATAAATTCAAGGATTATGTGGAGTAAAATAAAGGTTAGATGTGAAAAGTGGGTTATAGTAAGTGTTTATGCACCTGGAGAAGAGAGAAGTGTAGAGGAGAGAGAGAGATTTTGGGAAATGTTGAGTGAGTGTGTGGGGAGTTTTGAGCCAAGTGAGAGAGTAATTGTGGTTGGGGATCTTAATGCTAAAGTGGGTAAAAATGTTGTGGATGGAGTAGTAGGTAAATTTGGGGTGCCAGGGGTAAATGTAAATGGGGAACTATTAATTGAGCTATGTGTAGAAAGAGGTTTGGTAATAAGTAATACATATTTTATGAAAAAGAGGATAAATAAATATACAAGGTATGATATAGCACGTAAGGAAAGTAGTTTGTTGGATTATGTATTGGTGGATAAAAGGTTGATGAGTAGGCTTCAGGATGTACATGTTTATAGAGGGGCAATGGATATATCAGATCATTATTTGGTTGTAGCTACAGTTAGAGTAAAAGGTAGATGGGACAAAAAGAAAATGGCAACAGCAAGTAAGAGAGAGGTAAAAGTGTATAAACTAAGGGAGGAGGAAGTTAGGGTGAGATATAAGCAACTATTGGCAGAAAGATGGGCTAGTACAAGTAGGAGTAGTGGGGGGGTTGAAGAGAGTTGGGATAGTTTTAAAAATGCAGTATTAGAATGTGGGGCAGAAGTTTGTGGCTATAGGAGTGTGGGTGCAGGAGGAAAGAAGAGTGAGTGGTGGAATGAAGAAGTAAAGGGTGTGATAAAAGAGAAAAAGGTAGCTTATGAGAGGTTTTTACAAAACAGAAGTGTTAATAGAAGAGCAGAGTATATGGAGAGTAAAAGAAAGGTGAAGAGAGTGCAAAAGAAGAGCGGATGAAAGAATGGGAGAGGCTCTGTCAAGAAATTTTGCTGAAAACAAGAAGAAATTTTGGAGTGAGATAAACAAGTTAAGAAAGCCTAGGGAACGAATGGATTTGTCAGTTAAAAACAGAGTAGGGGAGTTAGTAGATGGGGAGCTGGAGGTATTGGGTAGATGGCGGGAATATTTTGAGGAACTTTTAAATGTCGATGAAAAAAGGGAGGCGGTAATTTCATGTACTGGCCAGGAGGTACAACATCGTTTAGGAGTGAAGAAGAGCAGGATGTGAGTGTGGGGAGGTGCGTGAGGCATTACGTAGAATGAAAGGGGTAAAGCAGCTGGAATTGACGGAATCATGACAGAAATGTTAAAAGCAGGGGGGGATATAGTGCTGGAGTGGTTGGTATTTTTGTTTAATAAATGTATGAAAGAGGGGAAGGTACCTAGGGATTGGCAGAGAGCATGTATAGTTCCTTTATATAAAGGGAAGGGGGATAAAAGAGAGTGTAAAAATTATAGGGGAATAAGTTTACTGAGCAGGGTTATTATTGAAAGAATTAGAGGTAAGACAGAGAGTAGGATTGCAGATGAGCAAGGAGGCTTTAGAGTGGGTAGGGGATGTGTAGATCAAGTGTTTACAGTGAAGCATATATGTAAACAGTATTTAGATAAAGGTAGAGAAGTTTTTATTGCATTTATGGATTTAGAAAAGGCATATGATAGAGTGGATAGGGGAGCAATGTGGCAAATGTTGCAAGTGTATGGAATAGGTAGTAAGTTACTGAAGGCTGTAAAGAGTTTTTATGAGGATAGTGAGGCTCAGGTTAGGGTGTGTAGGAGAGAGGGAGATTACTTCCCGGTAAAAGTAGGTCTTAGACAGGGATGTGTAATGTCACCATGGTTGTTTAATATATGTATTTATAGATGGGGTTGTAAAAGAAGTAAATGCTAGGGTGTTGGGGAGAGGGGTGGGATTAAATTATGGAGAATTAAATGCAAAATGGGAGTTGACACAGTTACTTTTTGCTGATGATACTGTGCTTATGGGAGATTCTAAAGAAAAGTTGCAAAGGTTAGTGGACGAGTTTGGGAGAGTGTGTAAAGGTAGAAAGTTAAAAGTGAACATAGATAAGAGTAAGGTGATGAGGGTATCAAACGATTTAAATAAAGAAAAATTGGATATCACATTGGAGAGAGGGATTATGGAAGAAGTAAATGTTTTCAGATATTTGGGAGTTGACGTGTCAGCGGATGGGTTTATGAAGGATGAGGTTAACCATAGAATTGATGAAGGAAAAAAGGTGAGTGGTGCATTGAGGTATCTGTGGAGACAAAAACGTTATCCATGGAGGCAAAGAAGGGAATGTACGAAAGTATAGTGGTACCAACACTCTTATATGGGTGTGAAGCATGGGTTGCAAATGCTGCAGCGAGGAGGAGGCTGGAGGCAGTGGAGATGTCCTGTCTAAGGGCAATGTGTGTGTAAATATTATGCAGAAAATTCGGAATGTGGAAATTAGGAGAAGGTGTGGAGTTACTAAAAGTATTTGTCAGAGGGCTGAAGAGGGGTTGTTGAGGTGGTTTGGTCATTTAGAGAGAATGGATCAAAGTAGAATGACTTGAGAGCGTATAAATCTGTAGGGAAGGAAGGCGGGGTAGGGGTCGTCCTAGAAAAGGTTGGAGGAAGGGGTAAAGGAGGTTTTGTGGGCGAGGGCTTGGACTTCCAGCAAGCATGTGTGAGCGTGTTAGATAGGAGTGAATGGAGACGAATGGTTTTGGGACATGACGATCTGTTGGAGTGTGAGCAGGGTAACATTTTGTGAAGGGATTCAGGGAAACCAGTTAATTGATTTATTTGGACTTGAGTCCTGGAAATGGTAAGTACATTGCCTGCACTTTAAAGGAGGGGTCTGAAATAGTGACAGCTGGGAGGGACTTTTCTCAGCTGTCGTATCTGAGCTCCTCTGCAAAGACAGTGATTATGTATGAGTGTGGTGAAAGTGTTGAATGATGATGAAAGTATTTTCTTTCTTTTTGGGTCACCCTGCCTCGGTGGGAGACGGCCGACTTGTTGAAAAAAAAAAAAAAAATTATTTCTCATTGTTTTCTGTATGTAAAATGGGTTCGATTCCCAGCCAGGGCAGAAACATTGGGCGTGTTTCTTTACACCTGTTGTCTATGTTCCCCATCAGTAAAATGGGTACCTGGGTGTTAGTTGACTGGTGTGAGTCGCATCCTAGGACACTGACCTAATCTGCCTGAAATGCTCAGCATAACAAGGGACTTTCTATATAGTAGTATGTCACTGATGTCAGCTAGGCCTGTATACCATGTACATGTACTTGTAGTAAATAAAGATATTATTATTATTATTATTATTATTATTATTATTATAAAATATATTTTTTGTTAATATTTTTGGGTGTCTGGAACGGATTAATTGGATTTACATTATTTCTTATGGGAAATATTGCTTCAGTTTTCATACAATTCGGTTTTCGTCAGACATTTTAGAACATATTAATCACGAAAACCGAAGTTCCACTGTAGTCTCTACGGACTCAAATTAACTTGTAATAAACAACTGTCAGTGAATAAACAGAAGGATAGACTGCAGTTCGAGCTCCTCATCCACCCTACTGTTTATTCATTAGTCTCTAGATTTATTCACATTTATATTGCAGATTGATTATTGCTATCTCAACAATAATTGTATGTAACATTCACTGGTGGGAGGGTGGTGGAAGAAAGTCATTATTATTATAATCAAAAGAAGCGCTAAACCACAAGGGTTATACAGCGCGGAAGAAAGTCATAAGTGGTGTCAGTGGATGATTTTGGTTGATGGTGGTGGTGGTGTCTGTCTACCCAATCAATTTCCCTAAATATTTTGTATGTTGTTATCTTATCTCCCTTGCTTCTTCTGTCCTTCAGTGTCATTAGATTCAGTGCTCTTAGTTTCTCCTCAGTTCATACAGTTCAGGGCTTTCTATATAGTATATGTCACTGATGTCAGCTAGGCCTGTATACCTTGTACAGTGAACCCGCGGAAATCGAACACTCCCAACTCTCCCTATTATGTAAGTTTTTTATTGTAAGTGCTTTTATAGGTGCATTTTTAGGGGTCTGAAATGGACTAATCTAATTTACATCATTCCTTATGGGAATAAATTTGTTTGGTAACAGCACTTGAACAGCATTCTGGAATGAAGAATGTTCGATTTCCGGGGGTCCACTGTACATTTTTTTTTTTTTTCTCAGCAAGTCGGCCGTCTCCCACCGAGGCAGGATGACCCAAAAAGAAAGAAAATACTTTCATCATCATTCAACACTTTCACCTCACTCATACATAATCACTGTCTTTGCAGAGGCGCTCAGATACGGCAGCTGAGAATAGTCTCTCCCAAACTGTCATTATCCCAGACCCCTTGTACATGTACTTGTAGAATAAAGATATTATTATACAGTGGACCCCCGCCTAACGAACACCCCGGAAATCATACAATTATGTAAGTATAATATTGTAAGTGCTTGTGGAAGTGTATTTTTGGGGGTCTGAAAATGACTAACCTCGTGACATTATTTCTTAAGGAAATAAGTTCGTTCAGTAATGGCACTTGAGCAGGCTTCTGGAATGAATTTTGCTCATTAGGCGGGGGTCCACTGTATTATTAAGCTTCATTAAGGGGGTTCTCTTTCAACCTGTTTCACTTTTGTCATATCCTTAACATGCTGACTCAAAAAGTTTTCTCTAATCATCTCCATCAACTGAGTTCTCCACATTTTTGGTCCCTAATGTGGGTCCTACTTCTCCTAATCTACTTCCCAGTGTTAAAATCACCCTTGAGGGAGGGAGGTAAGGACAGAGGGAATGTTTATGAGGTTGGGAAGTAAGGAAATACAAGATAAAGGGCAAGAGGAGAGAAGAAAGGAAAAAGAGACTTTAATAACCACTTGACATATTTTTTAGTTTCACTGTTGAAACAGAATATTTTGGTTAGGGAACACATCTCCAATTACAGTGGACCCTCGCTATTCAAACATTCTTCATTCCAGAATGCTGTTCAAGTTATTTTTTTTTTTTTTATTAACACATCGGCCGATTCCCACCAAGGCAGGGTGGCCCGAAAAAGAAAAACTTTCATCATCATTCACTCCATCACTGTCTTGCCAGAAGGGTGCTTTACACTACAGTTATAAAACTGCAACATTTACACCCCTCCTTCAGAGTGCCGGCACTGTACTTCCCATCTCCAGAACTCAAGTCCGGCCTGCCGGTTTCCCTGAATCCCTTCATAAATGTTACTTTGCTCACACTCCAACAGCACGTCAAGTATTAAAAACCATATGCCTCCATTCACTCCTATCAAATACGCTCACACATGCTTGCTGGAAATCCAAGCCCTCGCACACAAAACTTCCTTTACCCCTCCCTCCAACCTTTCCTAGGCCGACCCCTACCCCGCCTTCCCTCCACTACAGATCCATACACTCTCGAAGTCACTCTGTCTCGTTCCATTCTCTCTACATGTCCAAACCACCTCAACAACCCCTCCTCAGCTCTCTGGACAATCGTTTTGGTAATCCCGCACCTCCTCCTAATTTCCAAACTCCGAATTCTCTGCATTATATTCACACCACACATTGACCTCAGACATGACATCTCCACTGCCTCCAGCCTTCTCCTCGTTGCAACATTCATCACCCATGCTTCACACCCATATAAGAGCGTTGGTATAACTATACTCTCATACATTCCCTCTTTACTTCCATGGACAAGGTTCTTTGTCTCCACAGACTCCGAAGTGCTCCACTCACCCTTTTCCCCTCATCAATTCTATGATTCACCTCATCCTTCATAGACCCATCCGCCGACATGTCCACTCCCAAATATCTGAATACATTCACCTCCTCCATACTCTCTCCTCCAATCTGATATCCAATCTTTCGTCACCTATTCTTTTTGTTATCCTCATCACCTTACTCTTTCCTATATTCACTTTCAATTTTCTTCTTTACACACCCTACCAAATTCATCCACCAACCTCTGCAGCTTCTCTTCAGAATCTCCCAAAAGCACAGTGTCATCAGCAAAAGCAACTGTGACAACTCCCACTTTGTATTTGCTTCTTTATCTTTTAGCCCAACACCTCTTGCCAAGACCTCGCATTTACTTCTCTTACAACCCCATCTATAAATATATTGAACAACCACGGTGACATCACACATCCTTGTCTAAGGCCCACTTTTACTTGGAAATAGTCCCCTTCCCTCCTACACACTCTAACCTGAGCCTCACTATCCTCATAAAAACTCTTCACTGCCTTCAGTAACCTTCCTCCTATTCCATACACCTGCAACATCTGCCACATTGCCCCCCTATCCACCCTATCATACGCCTTTTCCAAATCCATAAATGCCACAAAAACATCTTTACCCTTATCCAAATACTGTTCACCTATATGTTTCACTGTAAACACTTGGTCTACACACCCCCTACCTTTCCTAAAGCCCCCTTGTTCATCTGCTATCCTGCTTTCTGTTTTACTCTTAATTCTTTCAATAATAACTCTACCATACACTTTACCAGGTACACTCAACAGACTTATTTCCCTATAATTTTTGCACTCTCTTTTGTCCCCTTTGCCTTTATACAAAGGAACAATACACGCTCTCTGCCAATCCCTAGGTACCTTACCCTCTTCCATACATTTATTAAATAATAGCACCAACCACTCCAAAATTATATCCCCACCTGCTTTTAACATTTCTATCTTTATCCCATCAATCCCAGCTGCCTTACCCCCTTTCATTCTACCCACTGCCTCACGAACTTCCCCTACACCCACAACTGGCTCTTCCACACTCCTACAAGATGTTATTCCTCCTTGCCCTACACACGAAATCACAGCTTCCCTGTCTTCATCAACATTTAACAAATCCTCAAAATATTCTCTCCATCTTCCCGATACCTCTAACTCTCCATTTAATAACTCTCCTCTCCTATTTTTAACTGTCAAATCCATTTGTTCTCTAGGCTTCCTCAACTTATTAATCTCATTCCAAAACTTTTTCTTATTTTCAACAAAATTTGCTGATAACATCTCACCCACTCTCTCATCTGCTCTCTTTTACATTGCTTCACCACTCTTTTAACCTCTCTTTTCTCTCCATATACTCTTCCCTCCTTGCATCACTTCTACTTTGTAAAAACCTCTCATATGCTAACTTTTCTCCCTTACTACTCTCTTTACATCATCATTCCACCAATCGCTCCTCTTCCCTCCCGCACCCACTCGCCTGTAACCACAAACTTCTGCTGAACACTCTAACACTACATTTTTAAATCTACCCCATACATTTTCGACCCCATTGCCTACACTCTCACTAGCCCATCTATCCTCCAATAGTTGTAAATATCTTACCCTAACTGCCTCCTCTTTTAGTTTATAAACCTTCACCTCTCTTTACTTACTGATTCTATTTTCCTTGTATCCCATCTACCTTTTACTCCCACTGTAGCTATAACTAAAAAGTGATCTGATATATCTGTAGCCCCTCTATAAACATGTACATCCTGAAGTCTACTCAACAGTCTTTTATCTATCAATACATAGTCCAACAAACTACTGTCATTACGCCCTACATCATATCTTGTATACTTATTTATCCTCTTTTTCTTAAAATATGTATTACCTATAACTAAACCCCTTTCTATACAAAGTTCAATCAAAGGGCTCCCATTATCATTTACACCTGGCACCCCAAACTTACCTACTACACCTCTCTGCATGTTTCTCCCACTTTAGCATTTAGGTCCCCTACCACAATTACTCTCTCATTTGGTTCAAAAGTTCCTATACATTGCTTAACATCTCCCAAAATCTCTCTCTCTCTCTACACTCCTCTCTTCTCCAGGTGCATACACGCTTATTATGACCCACTTTTCGCATCCGACCCTTATTTTAATCCACATAATCCTTGAATTTACACATTTATATTCCCTCTTTTCCTTCCATAACTGATCCTTCAACATTATTGCTACCCCTTCCTTAGCTCTAACTCTCTCAGATACTCCTGACTTAATCCCATTTATTTCTCCCCACTGAAACTCGCCTACCCCTTTCAGCTTTGTTTCGCTTAGGGCCAGGACATCCAACTTCTTTTCATTCATAACATCGGCAATCATCTCTTTCTTATCATCCGCACTACATCCACGCACATTCAGACAACCCAATTTTATAAAGTTTTTCTTCTTCTCGTTTTTAGTAGATTTGTACAGGAGAAGGGGTTACTAGCCCATTGCTCCCGGCATCTTAGTCGCCTCATACGACACGCATGGCTTACGGAGGAAAGATTCTTTTCCACTTCCCCATGGACAATAGAGAAAATAAAAGGAACAAGAGCTATTAAGAAAAAGAAGAAAAACCTAGATGTGTGTATGTATATATATGCATGTGTATGCCAGTGTAGTGTGACCTAAAGTGTAAGTAGAAGTAGCTAGATATACCTGTTATCCAGCGTGTTTATGAGACAGAAAAAAGACACCAGCAATCCTACCATCATGTAAAACAGTTTCAGGTTTCTGTTCAAGTGCTGTTACCAAATGAATTTATTCCCATAAGGAATGATGTAAATTAGATTAGTCCATTTCAGACCCCCAAAAATACACTTATAAAAGCACTTACAATAATAAACTTACATAAAAGGGCGAGTTTGGAGTGTTTGAATAGCGAGGGTCCACTGTATAACATTGATGTTTATTGAAAAATAAAATTCAAGTTCTCAACACTGATGTAACAGACAATTTTCAAGAATACATTAGAAAACATGGGGAAGTGGAATAGAATTCTTCCTCCGTAGCCATGCATGTCGTAAGAGGCGACTAAAATGCTGGGAGCAAGGGGCTAGTAACCCCTTCTCTTGTATACATTACTAAAGTTAAAAAGATAAACTTTTGTTTTTCTTTTTGGGCCACCCTGCTTCAGTGGGGATACGACCAGTTTGTTGAAAAAAATATTAGAATATACTAAGTGGGGGACCTACTGTATAACTAAAGCTTATGACTAGTGCCTCTTGTAAGAGGCACAATGCTCCTTTTTTTTAACACATCGGCCATTTCCCACTGAGGCAGAGTAATCTGAAAAAAAGAAACACTTTTATCATCACTCATAATAAGTACATGTATTTTTTGTTGCAGATTGAGACTTTTTCATACCCTCGGGTATCAGCAGGACAGTTACATACATCCTCACTCATAGTTGAGCCACCAGCTAGCAGGAATGTGTCAGCTGTATCGTCTCTTCAGTCTTCAAATTTTGCATCTGCTCCAACTACTGCAGGAGTAACAAGAGGATCACTTTACCTCTCAGTGACATCACCACACACGGAAGAAATATTAAATAAGGATATCCCAGCATCAGTTCAGAGCAGTCTTCTCCCAGGAAACCCCATGTTCTACAGCTCGCCTCTCTCTTCGACTAATGTTACACAGTTGAGCAGTAGCTCCACTGCTGAGAACCTACGGACATCCCAGTCATCTGAATCTTTGTATTCATTGAGCCCAATACTGCAGCCTGATGGCTCACATGTGAATATTCATCCATCCAGTAATTCTATGCCAACAAGTGCTAGTTCTGCTTTCATGCTTGGAGGAGACCCATATGGTGATGGAATAGAATCTGGAGCAATGAGTCTCTTTGGTTCACCAGTTACACGTATGTTCTCTATGCCACTTATCTTATCTGTTCCTGTCACTTTGCTCTAATTGCTTTGTTTCTTGGCTTGAATAATTTAATACCACTTCTCCCTCTAACTTTAACACCTCTTTTCATTTCTTTGTGCCTTTCATATTAATAAGTACAGTATATATTCCTTAAATTAAAATTATTTCTTAGCTCTCCATTTTCTTTGTACATGATCATTCCTAACTCTTGCCACTTCTACCAAACTTTACTCTTAGAGAATGTATTTTAAGTTTGTTTTTTTTTTTTCTTTTTTTTTCCAACAAGTCGGCCGTCTCCCACCGAGGCAGGGTGACCCAAAAAGAAAGAAAATCCCCAAAAAGAAAATACTTTCATCATCATTCAACACTTTCACCACACTCATACATAATCACTGTCTTTGCAGAGGAGCTCAGATACGACAGCTGAGAATTGTCCCTCCCAGCTGTCACTATCCCAGACCCCTCCTTTAAAGTGCAGGCATTGTACTTCCCATTTCCAGGACTCAAGTCCAACTAAATCAATTATTCCCATTTATTCTCATAGTACATTAAGAATTACTTAAATGGTATATATTTCACTTTTAAAAAAATTGAAGGTTCAACTATACCTTCAAAGAGACTTATCAAACATTTCAATGTTCAGTGAGTATTTGCACTCTATACTGTATTATGATTAATTTATTTGTTAATGTAGTGTAGTTTTAACTAAATCTAGACATTGAAACTACTGTGTAGAGTAATGTAAAGGTTATATTAATCTTTACGTACATGTATAATACTCATTACTTCCCCTATCGCTAGAGTATACGTACAGTATTTTCAATTCATGCAAAGTAAGATATGGTTATGTTCTTCATCATCACTATAATGTCTTATTGTTATTTCCTTATTAATCTCACTCTTGCTGGTTCTGTTGTTAAAAAGTACCAACTTTTTAATTTCTTTACAAGATTCAAATTCAAATTAAAAAAATTATTTCTTTCCAGAGTATTTCGGGCAGACTAATTATAATGCTTACACACTACTTAAAACTAGACACAGGTTATGGTCCGGTCCATAACCAAGCCTCACGGTGGATCAGGGCCTGATCAACCAGGCTGTTACTGCTGACTGCATGCAAACCAATGTATGAACCACAGCCTGGCTGGTCAGGTACTGACTTTAGGTGCCTGTCCAGCTCCTTCTTGAAGACAGCCAGGGGTCCATTGGTAATCCCCCTTATGTATGCTGGGAGGCAATTGAATAGTCTTGGGCCTCTGACACTTATTGTAGTGTTACCTTGTTCACACTCCAACAGCAAATCATAAGAGCCAATTGCTTCCACTAACTCCTATCTAACACTCACACAAGCCTGTTAGATGACCAAGTCCCTTGCACTCAAAACCTTGATGCCCTCCCTCCAACCTTTTTTAGGACAACCCCTCTCTACTCCTCCTCCCTTCACCCAAGATTTATTGCCCTCCTAGTCATCGTATTTTCCACTATCCTTTCTAAATGTCCAGACCACCTCATCCTCTTCTCATCCCTCTTGAATAATTTTTTTGATGACTCCACACCTTCTAATCTCCAAACTCTGAATTCTCTGCATAATATTCATACCATACATTGCCCTCAAACATGATATTTCCACTGCCTCCAACGTTCTCACAGTAGCATTCAAAAACCCATGCTTCACACCCATTTAACAGTGTTTGTATCACTAAACTCTGGTTCATTCCAACTCTGCTTCCTTGGATAATGTTCTTTGTTTCCACAGATTCCTCAGTGCACTAGACCTGTCTTTTTTTCCTTCATCAATTATATGGTTCACCTCATATCTGCTGACAAGTCCTCTCCCAGATACAGGCAGGCTTGGTTCCAGGCTACTGCTGTAGAGCTAAAATTGCTGTAAAGTGAAACATAGTCCCTCTCCTACCTCCTTTTTTTTTTTTTTTTTTTTTTTTTTATACTTTCAAATGCATATAAGATAACATCTTTACACTATCTTATATTAAGTGAGCAATACTGCTAAGCCTAAAACATGCATTTACAGTGAACACATTACTCACCTTAATTTTTTTTTTTTTTTGGTTACGTACCTCTCTACTATAATTTTTTCTAATTATAATTTTTACTTTCTCTTTTTTTTTAATAATACACAATTAAAATTGACCATTTCATAACCTATGTCTAGTTTTAAGTAGACTATAAGCATTAGGATCAGTCTGCCCAAAATACTCATGCATGATACTGGCTTTCTTTTTGATAATGATAATTTTATTTTAGCATGATATATGTTTGTACAAAGGAGTATAACAATTGGGTGTAAATGCCAAAAGCCCATTTATATACAGAGCATTTTGGGCAAACTTAAGACTAACTTAAGATTAATAAGGCAATAACTGTGTAGTAATTGTACATACGGTCATTAGGTGAGTCACAATGTTTAGTTTAATATCTTTATTATGCACCCCATACCCATCCTGTGGGCAGTAGTCAAAAGATTACAGAGGTACATAATGGGTCCAGGGACTGGACCTCAAAGTTTTGATAGCTGAGCAAGTTACAAAGGTAATGAACTCAGGTAGATCTGGTCACAATCATGACAAGTTACAAAGGTATTTACAGATTATAGAGGTATATAATGGGTCCATAGACTGGGCCCCAAAGTTTTGATAGCTGACCAAGGTACAAAGGTAATGAACTCACAAGTTTCAAAGGTAATGAATCATGTAAGTAAATTTTCTTACGTTCATTCATGGTTGCAATCATAAACAAATTATAAAGTAATGAGCAATTTACTAGTCTACACCCGGCCACAACTGTAATGAGTTATTGGTGCAAATATTAATTGTTGGGTCTGTCTGTCTGTCTCTCTCTCTCTCTCTCTCTGTCTGTCTGTCTGTCTCTCTCTCTCTCTCTCTCTCTTCTCTCTCTCTCTCTCTCTCTCTCTCTCTCTCTGTCTCTCTCTCTCTCTCTCTCTCTCTCTCTCTCTCTCTCTCTCTCTCTCTCTCTCTCTCTCTCTCTCTGTCTCTGTCTGTCTGTCTGTCTCTCTCTCTCTCTCTGTCTCTCTCTTCTCTCTATCTGTCTGTCTCTCTCTCTGTCTCTGTCTGTCTCTCTCTCTGTCTCTCTCTCTGTCTCTCTCTCTGTCTCTCTCTGTCTCTCTCTGTCTGTCTGTCTCTCTCTCTCTCTCTCTCTCTCTCTCAATGTTCAAAAATAAACAAATCACACCACGCGTCCAATACACATCAACTGGTGAGTCTAATATTCTTTCACAAGTGCACAGATATTATTTATACAATTTTTACAATAATGCAATAGTCTGCATAACAATAAATCTTCTTTCATCATGGGCTTGGCATTCCTAGTTTTGAAGGTTTTCATTATCCGTCCTATCATTTTCCTAGCAGATGCGGTAGATACATTGTTGTGGTCTTTAACCCTTTGACTGTTTCGGACGTATATATACGTCTTACGAGCCAATGTTTCGGACGTATATATACGTCTTACGAGCCAATGTTTCGGACGTATTTATACGCCTAAATTCTAGCGGCCTCAAATCAAGCAGGAGAAAGCTGGTAGGCCCACATGTGAGAGAATAGGTCTGTGTGGTCAGTGTGCGCAGTATAAAAAAAATCCTGCAGCAAGCAGTACATAATGAGAAAAAAAAAACTCCAACCGTGTTTTTGGATTAAAACGCCGACTTTGAGGTGTATTTTCGTATAGTATTTATGGTTGTATTCTCTTTTTCATGGTCTCATTTGATAGAATGGTAAACATATTACAGGAATAGAGATGATTTTGATTAGTTTCATGATGTAAACGATCTTGAAATTGAGCTCAAAGTAGCGGAAATCAAAAAATCAAAATAGAAAGCAAGAGTAATGTAAGAGGGGTCTAAAGACGTGACTGATGAACAGATAACATCTTATTGTAGTGCTAGGGATGTCTGCATTGTTTATTCTGGACCCTATTTTGAAATTGACATCTTTTTTATTTTGCATGAAATTGGCGAAATTGCCATTTTCTGAACACTTTATTGTGTAGTTGAAATCGGTAAATTGGTGATTTCTTGTACTCAATCGATAGAACAAATGTAGTTCTAAAGAAATAGCTATGAGTTTGGTCGACTGTCCCAATGGAATTGGCCGAAAATAGGGCTCAAAGTCGGCGAAATCGCTGATGCATATATATCACTGACATCGCTAACTTTGCGAGAGCGTAATTCCTTAAGTTTTCAATCAAATTTCATACTTTTGGTGTCATTACCATCGGGAAAAGATTCTCTATCATTTCATAAGAAAAAATAATTTTTTTTTTTTTTCCAAAATTTTCCGACATAGAATGACAGTTTCAGAATGGGGCCTCCGACAGTCAAAGGGTTAAAGGCGAGATCCTCTGACATTATCACTCCCAGGTCCTTCACATTACTTTTTTGCTCTATTGTATGGTTAGAATTTGTTGTATACCCTGATACAGTTTTAATTTCCTCAAGTTTTCCATATCTGAGTAGTTGAAATTTCTCTTCATTGAACTTCATATTGTTTTGAGTGGCCCATTTGAAGATTTGGTTGATGTCTTCTTGGAGTCTTGTGGTGTCTTCGATGGAGGTTACTGTTGTGGCAATTCGGGTGTCATCCACAATGGAAGACACAGTGCTATGGCTTACATCTCTGTCTATGTCAGATATGAGGATGAGGAACAAGATGGAAGCGAGTACTGTGCCTTGTGGAACAGAGCTTTTCACCGTAGCTGCCTCAGCCTTTACTCTGTTTACTATTACTGTTTGTGTTCTATTTGTCAGGAAGTTATAGATCCATCTACCAACTTTTTCTGTTATTCCTTTATTACGCATTTTGTGCGCTTTTATACCATGGTCACACTTGTCAAAGACTTTTGCAAAGTCTGTGTATACTACATCTGTATTTTGTTTATCCTCTACAGCATCCAGGACCTTGTCATAGTGGTCCAGTAGCTGGGACAGGCAGGAGCGACCTGCTCTAAACCCATGTTGCCCTGGGTTGTGTAATTGATGGGTATCTAGGTGGTTGGCAATCTTGCTTCTCAGAACCCTTTCAAAGATTTTTATGATATGGGATGTTAGTGCTATCAGTCTGTAGTTCTTTGCAATTGCTTTACTGCCACCTTTGTAGAGTGGGGCTATGTCTGTTGTTTTTAGTGAGTGTGGGATGACCCCTGTGTTCATGCTCCCTCTCTATAGAATGTTGAAGGCACGTGACAGGGGCTTCTTTCAGTTCTTGATGAACACGGAGTTCCATGAGTCTGGGCTTGGGGCGGAGAGCATGGGCATGTCATTTATTGCCTTTTCAAAGTCTTGTGGTGCTAGGAAATTTATTTTTTTATAACAAAAATCATGAGAAAACAGTAGCTTAGATACAGTAATTTAATAATACATAATGTTAAAGAGACAACTTTTGTGGGCTCTTGAAATAGGAAAAGTGGGAACTTTATATTTTACTATACACAACTTTAAATGTAATTAACTTATTTTCCTTTTACATTCTAATGTTATTGTGATTTTTGCAATATTATTTGCAGAGACAAATTCTGAAGCACCTCGTCAAGGACAATCTGGTGTTACGTTTTCTCTCTTTGGAGAGACTTCATCACCAAAACCAGACAGTTGTGGCTTCTTCAATTTTAACTTTGGAAGTGATGCTGATAGTAACCCAGAATCAGGTGGTTCTGGGTTTTTATCTTCTCTCTTTAGTAGCCCCACCAAGGACAACAACTCTCAAGAAGGAGGAGCAGGATTTAAGTTCTTCTAAAAGAGAGAGTTCAAAATAACTGTAAAATTACTGTGGATTTGCTTTTATTTACCAACAGGAGAAATTTAAATACCTAAAGGTTAACATGTCAGTCAGCATTTTCTTTTCTTTTTCCTATTTATAATCTATAATTTGAGAATATGTGATATATTAAACAGGTAATTCAGAAGTTTTTGAATGTTTTTCTAGCTTTGTTATGAGTAGCTCAAGAATGGCATTGGTGATTATTATTTTTTTAAATAGATGTTCACATTATGTAATTATTTTAGAAGGTATCAAAGAGTGCTTATTTTTTTCAGAATAGACATTCACATTATGTAATTAATTCAGAAGTTATCATCAGCATTGTATAAAATATAGGCAGTCATATGAGGCGATGCAAATGGTAAGTACAAACTTAGCTGTGGCAAAAAATACATTAAAATAGTTTAGTATTTTTTTTTTTTTTTTTTTTTTTTTTTTCAACAAGTCGGCCGTCTCCCACCGAGGCAGGGTGACCCAAAAAGAAAGAAAATCCCCAAAAAAGAAAATACTTTCATCATCATTCAACACTTTCACCACACTCATACATAATCACTGTCTTTGCAGAGGAGCTCAGATACGACAGCTGAGAAAAGTCCCTCCCAGCTGTCACTATCTCAGACCCCTCCTTTAAAGTGCAGGCCTTGTACTTCCCATTTCCAGGACTCAAGTCCAACTAAATCAATTAACTGGTTTCCCTGAATCCCTTCACAAAATGTTACCCTGCTCACACTCCAACAGATCGTCATGTCCCAAAAACCATTCGTCTCCATTCTTTCCTATCTAACACGCTCATACATGCTTGCTGGAAGTCCAAGCCCCTCGCCAACAAAACCTCCTTTACCCCTTCCCTCCAACCTTTTCTAGGACGACCCCTACCCCGCCTTCCTTCCCCTACAGATTTATACGCTCTCAAGTCATTCTACTTTGATCCATTCTCTCTAAATGACCAAACCACCTCAACAACCCTCTTCAGCCCTCTGACAAATACTTTTAGTAACTCCACACCTTCTCCTAATTTCCACATTCCGAATTTTCTGCATAATATTTACACCACACATTGCCCTTAGACAGGACATCTCCACTGCCTCCAGCCTCCTCCTCGCTGCAGCATTTGCAACCCATGCTTCACACCCATATAAGAGTGTTGGTACCACTATACTTTCGTACATTCCCTTCTTTGCCTCCATGGATAACGTTTTTGTCTCCACAGATACCTCAATGCACCACTCACCTTTTTCCTTCATCAATTCTATGGTTAACCTCATCCTTCATAAACCCATCCGCTGACACGTCAACTCCCAAATATCTGAAAACATTTACTTCTTCCATAATCCCTCTCTCCAATGTGATATCCAATTTTTCTTTATTTAAATCGTTTGATACCCTCATCACCTTACTCTTATTTATGTTCACTTTTAACTTTCTACCTTTACACACTCTCCCAAACTTGTCCACTAACCTTGCAACTTTTCTTTAGAATCTCCCATAAGCACAGTATCATCAGCAAAAGTAACTGTGTCAACTCCCATTTTGCATTTAATTCTCCATAATTTAATCCCACCCCTCTCCCCAACACCCTAGCATTTACTTCTTTTACAACCCCATCTATAAATATATTAAACAACCATGGTGACATTACACATCCCTGTCTAAGACCTACTTTTACCGGGAAGTAATCTCCTCTCTCCTACACACCCTAACCTGAGCCTCACTATCCTCATAAAAACTCTTTACAGCCTTCAGTAACTTACTACCTATTCCATACACTTGCAACATTTGCCACATTGCTCCCTATCCACTCTATCATATGCCTTTTCTAAATCCATAAATGCAATAAAAACTTCTCTACCTTTATCTAAATACTGTTCACATATATGCTTCACTGTAAACATTTGATCTACACATCCCCTACCTACTCTAAAGCCTCCTTGCTCATCTGCAATCCTATTCTCTGTCTTACCTCTAATTCTTTCAATAATAACCCTGCCATACACTTTACCTGGTATACTCAGTAAACTTATTCCCTATAATTTTTACACTCTCTTTATCCCCTTCCCTTTATATAAAGGAACTATACATGCTCTCTGCCAATCCCTAGGTACCTTCCCTCTTTCATACATTTATTAAACAAAAATACCAACCACTCCAGCACTATATCCCCCCCTGCTTTTAACATTTCTGTCATGATTCCGTCAATTCCGGCTGCTTTACCCCCTTTCATTCTACGTAATGCCTCACGCACCTCCCCCACACTCACTCACTCCTAAACGATGTTGTACCTCCCTGGCCAGTACATGAAATTACCGCCTCCCTTTTTTCATCGACATTTAAAAGTTCCTCAAAATATTCCTGCCATCTACCCAATACCTCCAGCTCCCCCTCTACTAACTCCCTACTCTGTTTTTAACTGACAAATCCATTCGTTCCCTAGGCTTTCTTACCTTGTTTATCTCACTCCAAAATTTTTCTTGTTTTCAGCAAAATTTCTTGACAGAGCCTCTCCCATTCTTTCATCCGCTCTTCTTTTGCACTCTCTCACCACTCTCTTCACCTTTCTTTTACTCTCCATATACTCTGCTCTTCTATTAACACTTCTGTTTTGTAAAAACCACTCATAAGCTACCTTTTTCTCTTTTATCACACCCTTTACTTCTTCATTCCACCACTCACTCCTCTTTCCTCCTGCACCCACCCTCCTATAGCCACAAACTTCTGCCCCACATTCTAATACTGCATTTTTAAAACTATCCCAACTCTCTTCAACCCCCACTACTCATACTTGCACTAGCCCACCTTTCTGCCAATAGTTGCTTATATCTCACCCTAACTTCCTCCTCCCTTAATTTATACACTTTACCTCTCTCTTACTTGCTGTTGCCATTTTCTTTTTGTCCCATCTACCTTTTACTCTAACTGTAGCTACAACCAAATAATGATCTGATATATCCGTTGCCCCTCTATAAACATGTACATCCTGAAGCCTACTCATCAACCTTTTATCCACCAATACATAATCCAACAAACTACTTTCCTTACGTGCTATATCATACCTTGTATATTTATTTATCCTCTTTTCATAAAATATGTATTACTTATTACCAAACCTCTTTCTACACATAGCTCAATTAATGGTTCCCCATTTACATTTACCCCTGGCACCCCAAATTTACCTACTACTCCATCCACAACATTTTTACCCACTTTAGCATTAAGATCCCCAACCACAATTACTCTCTCACTTGGTTCAAAACTCCCACACACTCACTCAACATTTCCCAAAATCTCTCTCTCCTCTACACTTCTCTCTTCTCCAGGTGCATAAACACTTACTATAACCCACTTTTCACATCCAACCTTTATTTTACTCCACATAATCCTTGAATTTATACATTTATATTCCTTCTTTACCTGTCATAACTGATTATTCAACATTATTGCCACTCCTTCTTTAGCTCTAACTCTATTTGAAACCCCTGATCTAATCCCATTTATTTCTCCCCACTGAAACTCTCCTACCCCCTTCAGCTTTGTCTCACTTAAAGCCAGGACATCCAGCTTCTTTTCATTCATAACATCTACAATCATCTCTTTCTTATCATTCGCACAACATCCACGCACATTCAAACATCCCACTTTGACGATTTTCTTCTTCTTCTTTTTTAGTAAGGTATACAGGAAAAGGGGTTACTAGCCCATTGTTCCCGGCATTTTAGTTGACTTTTACAACACGCATGGCTTACGGAGGAAAGATTCTTATTCCACTTCCCCATGGATATGAAAGGGAAAGCAATAAGAACAAGAACTATTAAGATAAAATCAAAGAAAACTCAGATGAGTGTGTATACATAAACGTGTACATGTTTGCGTAGTATTTTTATATGTTACAATAAAAAAAAGGACAAAAATGGTGTTTTAAATTATTTGTTGTCCAAGTTGAGATGTAAAGTTTGCTCTTCCACTTGACAATGCCTTGTACACCTGGAGAGGGTTTCGAGGGTCAACGCCCCCGTGGCCCAGTCTGTGACCAGGCCTCATGGTAGATCAGGGCCTGATCAACTAGGCTGTTACTGTTGGTCGCACACAACCCAATATACGAACCACAGCCCGGCTGGTCAGGGACCGACTTGAGGTGCCTGTCCAGCGCCTTCTTGAAACAGCCAGGGGTCTATTGGTAATCCCCTTTATGTATGCTGGGAGGCAGTTGAACAGTCTTGGGCCCCTGACACGTATTGTGTTGTCTCTTATCATGGTGGCAGACATTATATCATTCTTCACAAGTAACTCACACTTAAGGCATGAAAGTTTACATAACATTTCAGACCATAGTGGACCACTGTCAGGTCACAAGTGAGAAAGAACAAAAATGAAGACCAGAATATAGTCTGGGAAGAGAGGAGGAGGGAAAGGAAGGTGGTGGTAGTAGTAGAAATGAAAATAATAATGGTAGTAATAGAAGACAATAGTAGAAAAAGAAGTAGTGGTAAGTAGTAGTGAAAATAGTAGTGTTAGAAGTAGTGCAAATAGCAGTTCAGTACAGTGGTACTGAGTTACGATGGTCCCCAAAATCGCCCTTTATGTAAGTTATTTTTAAATGCTTTGTAAGTATATTTGGGGGTGTAAAAGGACTAGTCTATTTTACATTATTCCTTATGGGGATAAATTCGTTTGGTAATGGCACTTGAACAGCATTCTCGAACGAAAAAATATCGTAACTCGAGGTACCACTGTACTAGTAATGGTGATAAATTACTAAAGGGAACTGAAGAGTAAGTAACTCCAACACTGGTTACCAAGGGGCTCACAAAGGAACAAAGAAAACAGGAGCAAAGCTGTAGTGCTAATAGCACATGTTAGGAAGCAAAGAAGTAGAAGCAGGAGAAAATTGGAAGGCAGGAAAAGTGAAGGAAGTACTTTACATACGAAATCAAGAGAAAAGGTGAAAAGGCAAAGTTCAGGTTAAGTCACACGTACTTAAGATTTAAGCATTTAATAATTTATTGAGAAAGGTTGGAATCTACAAAAAATAAAACCAAGACTAAGATTCTTGTTAGAAATGTTGTGTATAAGATCTGATTAAGCAAGGCAGCAACTATGAAGGCTAGAAGAAGGGTAGATAGTTGAAGTGGAGGGCCACACTATAGGATGGCTATAATTACTACATTGACAAAAAAAAAGTGTTTCTAGTGTCTGCATTGATTTTTTTTTTTTTTTTTTTTTTTCTCCCCAAGTCTGTCATTGAGATGGCAGGAGAAGGCATTGGAATATGCACTGGAAACATCATTGACAGGAAGAAAACTACAAACTGGATTCCTATAAAATGTATTAATATGGCAGCATGCAAGTTTGATATCAAGAGAATAGAAGGTGTTATGAGTTTATTGATTGGACATGTAGGGAAAGCAAAGCACAGGTTTTTGGAGGAGCAAGACTGTTAATGACATCAAGAATGGGTTGCAAGAGACTAGTCATATTGGCCAGAGAGCAAAGACATCATCTACATAGTAAAATTAGAGAAGATGGATCCCAAATAGTAGGAAGCAGAAACATCTTCAAAATACTCCATAAGAAAGGTTATCAAGAATGGGAATGAGGTGTGTGCTGAGCAACACCAAAGATTTGAGAATAGAAGTTGCCTTGGAAGAAAAGAAAAATTAAAAATCCACACAAAGATAAATAACAACAAGAAAGACATTAGTAAATACAGGGAGATGAAGTAGCCCTTCATTAGGAACCTTAGTCAAAAGAGAGACTCAACATCAAGGCATATAGCATCTTACAGGTCGGATATGGCATAAAGGGGACATCAGGCTTGTGAGTTTAAGGAAAACCATAGAAATAAGGTATAGAGGGATAGATCCCAATCAGGTTCATTTTCTCCTACTCGCCTCCATCACTCAAGACTACATTGAACGTTCACAGCCACATCCTACTTCTAAGATGCCAAGTCATGATATTGAGCCTCTTTATTAATGTTCTTCTTGATGCTCTTAGTTTTTGCAGTCAAAGCCAATGAAGAGCTATTTCATCTTATTCCTACTTAGGTCTTTCTTGATTTTATTTCTCTCTGTGTAGACTTTTTTATCTTCCACAGTAATTTATATTCTCAAACCTGTGGATATTGTTATGGGCTCGTGTCTATCCCATGTTCCTACTAATTTTTTTATGCATTATATCATGTTCTACTATTAGAGCATGTCCTCTCTGACTTCACTATGTAGATGAGTAAGGCACGTGCCACAGTTAGGTATTTTTATTGTTGAAATGTGTCTACACAGTAGGTTTCTTCAGTCAAATACAAAGGTAAATAAATATTGAGACAAATAGTGGTGAGGTAAAGATGATGTGATCAGTCCTTGAAGTAGAAGTTTTTGATGTGGTCAGTCCCTCAGCCTGGAGAAGAGTTCAGCTCCATAGTCTCGAATAATGTGAAGGTGAAGTATGAGAATGGAGCCTTATATACTGGCAAAGGTGAGGCATGGAAAGTTTCAAAGACATCGTAGGATGCAGGGCAAACTAGTAGAAGCAATACTTCAGCTTCACATTGTTTCAGGCTGAGGGACTGACCACCTCATAAACTTCAAGGTTAATGAACTGATCACATCATCTTTACTCCTACTTTCTCCATGTTTATTCTCCTCTGTATTTGACTGAAGAAACCTACTGTGTAGGTGAAATGCTTCAATAATAAAGATACATAACTGTTGCATCTTGAAGTGTTCTTGATGACACCAACAGTCAAAATCACTGTCACACTTAGGTCACACTACACATTCATATTCATACATATATATTTACACACCCTTCTGGGTTTTCTTCTATTTTCTTAATAGTTCTTGTTCTTCTTTATTTCTTATCTCCATGGGTGAGTGGAAAAGTATTCTTCCTCCATAAGTCATGCATATCGTAAGAGGCGACTAAAATGCCGGGAGCTAGGGCTAGTAACCCCTTTTCCTGTATAAGTTACTAAATTTAAAAAGAAAACAAAAGTTTTCCTTTTTAGGTCACCCTGCATTGGTGGGGTATGGCTGGTCTTTAAAAAAATATAACGTGTACATGTGTCGTACTCGTCTACTTGTCAGTATTCTCTACCATCTTCACCATTACACCTGACTGGTCACATGACTGCAGTCTCTTCCAACTTGTTCTTGATGCCCTTAACACTCTTCCTCCCTCTATCAAGTTTAAAGCTGAGTGGAAAAATTTAATGTCTTTATTATAATCATACTAATTGCTTCCTTTCTTTGATGTTTATGTCCACTGCTCTGTGACCACTTTTTCTTTTTACATTAACCATAAGCCATTGAACAATATCATGTACATTCTCCACATTTCATACCATGCTCCTGATATCTAGAAAAGTGTTCTTGTGAATTGTACCAGCCACGGTAGTGTTATTCATCATTACATATGTATGTTTAGCATACTCTGCCTATGGCGCTTATACTATTACATTTCTTGTATTGATCAACTATTTATTTACTCTATAAAGTGTATACTATTATTTCCTCATCAGGAAATGTTTATTTACTGATTATGTGTGAATGATGGTGAAAGTGTTTCTTTTTTTTTTGGGGGGGGGGTCACCCTGCCTCGGTAAGAGATGGCCGACATGTTGAAAAAAAAAAAAAAAAATGTGTATTATTTCTTCATCAATAAATAGCAGCATTGATGACTGGTTTTGTAAGAAAATACTGAACATCGTGAACAAAAAAAAAAAACTTCAGAAGAATATCTTTTCTTTTTATTATAGGGTAAGAGATATTTCAGTATTGCCAAATACATTCTTCTAAACTTAAAAGAATCGTTTGTGTTTTACAGATTTCGTTTTTGAAAATGTAGCCAAGAAATATGGTAATTAAAATATATAATGATATTTGAGCCTTTTACTGAACCTTTTTTATTGATTGTAATGGTTTATTTGACTGTTGTTAGGGATCTCTAAGGGACACCTTTCAGGAAAGGTGTATTTTAAATATAGCTTTGAAGCAGCTGGAAGGTAAAGAGCTCAGATTTTGTCATTTTATGCATGATCTCACACTTATTCCAGTCAAGATACTAAGACCAAAATAGGCATCCTCATTAGATTTTTCCTAAGAGCATACCTAATTTGCAGTCTACAGTGCTAGTCATGGCATTATGCCGGATGAGTGCCCTGACGAAAATCAAAGGCCTACCATACAGACCAACATGAGGCCTGGTCACAGACCGGGCCGCAGGGGCGTTGACCCCTGGAATTCTCTCCAGGTAAACAGAGGGTCTTTTTTCGTCAGAGCATTATGCCGGGTAGCAGCCGTTAGCATGACATCACGGCTTGCCGCCTTACTCCGCAGTGACTCCTCAGTGCTCACGTGGCTGCCATGGTGAGAGGAAGTGTTGAACTTTTGTCTCTCATCTACCCCATGTTTTGTCCGGTGTTCCCTTTGGTTTTGGGGCTATACATGTTTGATTATGGGTAAAAGAAGTCTTTAACACCTGAAACTATAGCTCAAATCATAGGGCTTCACAAAGCTGGGCACCAGGCGAAAGAAATAGTGGAGAATGTTGGTGTGTGTGAGCGTTCAGTGAGGAACTGGGTGCAGCGTTTCAAGGCTGGTGGCAGTGTCGAGTTACCGTCTGCCAAACCTCGGCCTGGCCCCTCGAAGAAAACATCTGTTCATACCTTAACTGTGTTAAAGAAGCAGTTGGAGAGTACACCTAAGGTAACTGCTAGAGAACTGAAAGAAAAGAATCCACGTCTTCTCTCAGAGGTGTCTGTATGAACTGTTAACAGACATGTGTTAGAACTGGGCTACAGTAGCACCGCCAGGTTAAGAAACCGATCCTCTCCAAGCCACAGAAGAAAAATAGGCTGGATTATGCAAAGAAATATCTTCACTGGACTCCTCAACAGTGGTCTGAAGTATTTTGGAGTGATGAGGCAACCTTCACCGTCACCTGTAACCGTGGGGGACATGTACCAGCCCAGAGGCAGTGACCCACTTGACCCAAGCTACACCTTTGGGACCACCAAACAACCAGACTCGCTCATGGTTTGGGGGTGTTTCAGTGCTCAGAGTGTTGGTAAACTTATTGTGCTTCCCAAAAACCAGTATATGAACCAGTATAATTACCTGGAGTTATTGTGTGACGGTTTACCTAAGGCGTTTGACAAGTGTGGGGCTACGGTTTTTATGCAAGGTGCACCGTGTCATACCGCCATATCTGTAGTTCAGTGGCTTAAAGACTGTGAAGTGAGGTTCTTTAATGACTGGTCAGGCAATTTCCCTGACCTAAACCTTATTGAGAACCTCTGGTCAATAGTGAGACGAAGTTTACTGGGCAAGGATATCAGTTCCATCCTGCGGCTGGAGGCTGCTCTACATGAGACATGGAATAATACACCTCCCCAAACCCTCTTAAGAATTTGTGTGAGAGTCTTCCTACACAGCTGAGGGACGTGATTAAGCGTAAAGGATGCAACACCAAGTATTAAAACCTCAGTAAGTGTGCAAATATATATACTATAATCTTTCATGGTGTGTTTGTGTTTTGGTCCGTGTGTGGGGGAGGGGCGGCATAATGTCATGACTAGTACTGTAGAGTTTCTCGATGAAGAGTGTACATACATACCTTCACCAAGGTACATTTTCCTTTCTTTTTCCATCAAAGACTGTTATAGCCCTTCAGATCAATAATTTTCCATGCATTAACACCACTCCTAACAAAGTAATAATTATCCTCTATGGCCAGGTTACATTGAATATCTCTAAAGTGTTCACACAAGCTAACACTAAAGTCGCCATCGCAACCAGTACGTACATCCATAAAAGATTTGACTAGGATGAAATTGGAGAATATTGAACCAATCAACACAGGGTTTATACTATTCCCTGTGGAGGCTGTGATAAAATATATGTAGGTGAAACAAAAAAAAACTTAAAACAGGTCTCAGTGAAGACATTAATGCATATAGGAACGATAACTGAAACAACGCCTGTGTACATCACCGGAATTCCGCCAACCACCTTTGACAGCAACTGATTTATTACACAAACTTTGATAATCCTTCCTTTAGCACTCCTCACAGACCCTCTTAACTTTACCTTTATTGTCATCTCCACCCTTATTTATCCTTAGAACCTGCATCAGTTCCTACCCTGCAGCACTGTATGACCCTGGTGGGTTTAGCGCTTCCTTTTGATTACAATAATAATCCGCCAATCACCTGATGAAATTCAACGACGCCTGCCTATTTCTAACACAGAATAAAGGCAGCTTCATCATCTCTGAAGTATTAGCAACAATTATCCTCAAAGTAATAAACCCTGCCATCACATAGCTGCTACCACTACTACTACCCACTGCTGCTGCTGCTGCCACTGTAACCGGCGCTGCCTACAACGATTATATTACCTGGACTATACCTGGAGAGGGTTTCGGGGGTCATCGTCCCCGCGACCCGGTCTGTGATCAGGCCTCGTGGATCAGGGTCTGATCGACTAGACTGTTACTGCTGGTCACATGTAAACCGACGTAGGAACCACAGCCTGGCTGGTCAGGTACTGACTTTAGGTGCCTGTCCAGCACCTTGAAGACAGCCAGGGGTCTATTGGTAATCCCCCTTATGTATGCTGGGAGGCAGTTGAACAGTCTTGGGCCCCTGACACTTATTGTGTTGTCTCTTATCGTGCTAGTGTCAGTAGGCCTGCTGCAGAGCTCCTTTCTTATGTTCTTAAAAGAAGTGAATATGAGTGGCGTTTGACAATAATGGCCCATTTGAGGTAATAAAAAAATAATTTTGGATCAAATGACTTGGTGTAGTGTAGGGAAGAGGGGAGAGTGTTTGAAGAAAATGGATATATATTCTGAATGAAGGGCAGAAGAGGGGGAAAGGTGTTGACGGTAATGGAGATAGAGGGGTGGCCGAACATGCACCATACAATCGGGGCACATCACTTTCACACCCTCAGGGTTCACCAGTTTTTCGTGGAATTTATTTGCGTTCCTCGGGTAGAGAAAACACCAGAGAAGGTTTAGGAGTATCGCTATCAGCATTTTTGAGAGAATCTGCATCGCGAGGGCCTCGCCTATGTCAATAAGCCAACTTGCAAAGTTATCTGCCCTCAAGGTATATCCCATGAAAAACATGAGGAAGATAATGACTGCGATACCTGTGATTGCGATGGCCCGCGCTAGCGTCCTGCACCAGTGAGGCAACGGTAGGAGCCCCCCTAGTTGCCTGTCCTGTGGGTTAATTGGGGCCTTCTCCTTTAATGTGAGAGAGAGGGCAATGACTCCTTCCGTCATTATAGTGGCTAACACATTAATGCCTGCATTCAAGCTGAACCTTAATAGAACTGGCATCAGTGATTGCAAAGCATGCTCCTTGCTGGCCATGCAGTCATCAGGCTGGTAAAATGGGTGTTTATTCTCGTACAACCAGAGATGAAGTAGCCCAAAGATGCTTGTACCCAGCGCGTACGAGAGCATGTAGTCCAACTTTCTCTGTCTGACGCGACCGGGAAGGAAGAGCACCAGAAGAGGCACTGTCTTCATTACATCCAGGACTAATCTGCTGAAAAAAATTTCTCGCCAGCGGTTGCAGTCTTCGGTAGACAGGCGGGGCCAGGTGTTGCGTACGTTCCTGACCCATTCGTTAACAGGGAAGACAGCAACTTCCTGCTGCAAAGCGTCGCTCACCACCACACGGTCGATGTGCCACTTTGCCGTCGGATGATGGATGGTCAAGATCACCTCCTTTACTGGTCCGATATTAGTCCCGGAGTGGTGGACCAGATGCAGCATGGCTCCAAATGCAGTTCCGGGATTTTTGAATGTGTTTGTAATACTTGACCCAAAACTACCAATCAGAGTCAATGAGAATTTACCCGCTGATGTACCAGGCCTAAAACGAAACCTGGAAGTGTAAACAAACACATTATATTTAATGGGTAAGTGAGAGAGTGCAGGGTCGACCAGTGGTGCTAGCTTCTTCTGGTCTTTACGGTCGAGCAGAAATGCCAGGAAGCACAACAGTAAAAACGTCGTAGCAAGGGTGATACAAAACATGAGCGGAAGAGGGTTAACCACAATGTCTACAATGACATCCTTAAAAGTGACATCATTGGTGGCGGGCATGACAAGTGTGGTGTGTAGGGAAGCACCACTACAGTTGCACGTGATAGAGTTAAGGTCGGGGAGCGCAATACACCTGCTATCTGGTACGAAATCCTGACTCTCACTGTCATGGACAACGCACTGAGCAGACATCTGTACCAGCTTGATGGTCATGTTGATGGGGTGCGGGAAATCAATAGCCATTGCAACATAGGCATTGCACTTCTCTGAGACGTCAACCACCGTCAAATTACTGTATGCAAGCTCGATGGTCAGATTCACCGCGATGTCGTAATGACGGCCGTTTTCAACCCAAAAATCCTGAGTTTTCGTATTCGATTTTACTTTTGCTATTTTTATATTCTTGTAAGATTGATCCTTAATCTCCGGCCAGCAAACCTTGCAAATGAAGTCGTCACTAAGTGTGGCGGTTATCTTAAGGACATTGGTTAGTAAATTATGAGAAAACATGGGGTGAACCTTGAGAAGTGAGCGGCCTCCTGCTGGTACATGCACAGTGATTGTTGCAGCCCTGTTGCTGATGATTCTCCACCCGTATTGTTTTGGAGTATTTTGATATCTGACGCAGTGGGCGAAACCCGAAATGTTGAAAACTGCGACGTTAGGCGACCCTTCATCAAGTGACACGTTCTCTTTGCGATCGAAGCGAAAAATCAAGGGACGTCCGAGTACCCCATCTTTCGTACTCTGGCTTGAGACACTGATAAAGTTAGAAGAGTATTCTTTAGCGTCGTTTAACTGTGGATTAAAGGAAGTGGCAAAGGCAACAATAGATGCAACATTACCGTCTCCAATTCCTTCTGGCATCTCTAGCGAGACCCCCTTAAAGTCGAGTACTTGGCCCACAGTCTTATTGCTCTCAGTTGTCCAAGCTTTAGATTAATTTGTGGTGTGACCAAGTCGACAACCTCTCCTGGTTCCCTTTTCATTAATAAAACGTCGCCAATAGATGAAACTGTTTTCTGCAAGTGCTCAGATATTTGGGAATGTTTACCGGGGGATGTGATATAAGGCAGGGTGTCGTCAGGAGGCATCTCGCCAGGACGCTGTAGGCTCACAAGTTTATCTACAATATTCATCACCAGCTCTGCTTTACTGTGTAGGTCTTTCTCAACGATAAGTTTGTCAGACTGGTTGGTGACCTCAAGCAAACTGGTGCCGAGTTTAACAAGAATTTCGGCTGTTTTTTCCTGCACAGCAGCGCTGGGCGGGGCTGTCCCAGCTGTCAACACGACGTTAAGAGCATTTATATTCTCAAGAATCTCATCGTCGGTGGTAGTTGGAACAGCTTTTAAAACTTGGAGGAGTCCTGTCTTCACATCATCGGTTTGCGAAGGTGTCAAAACATCCTCAGGCAACTCATTGAGGGACAAAGACACCAAATTGGTGCGTGAGATAGCGGCCTGCTCGTCACCCTGAAGAACCAAAGTTTTTATTTCGTCAAGTTCGTTCTTTACGACGTCGACGTCCACGAAGGGATGGGAAACTAAGGTATATGTCCCTATGGTAGTTCGGGTTCTCATTTGATATTTGTTTTCCACCTCGACTATGACGCTCCACGTACCTGAGGGTAGGATGATATCCTTGTCAGTGGGCCTGTTGCCCCGGTACGCTTGATGGAGCGTCGACTCTGTCATCTCGGTATTAGTGTAGAAAACCTTGTAGACGAGAGATTCGCCACCGTCGACCATGCCGTCGGAGCACTGGAAGTTGAATTTCGTGATGAACCCGATCAGGAACTTGTCTTGCGGGGTGAAGGTGCACTTGCCTAGCCTGGGTGGACTGAGCACTGTGAACCTGGCCTGCGTCACTGCCCACGGCACCTCGCTGGCACTCACAACCCACACCACAGCCCACAAAACCCAGACTACTGTTGTCCTCTGTGTGACATACATTTTGCAGTAGTTTAATTTTCAAAATAAATCTGAATCTAAATAAATATTGATGTTGGTGCAGTATAAATAAGGTCAGGTTGACTTATGAGATGTGAATGGAGGTAAGTTTAGCTTATTATGCAAATATTACAGAGGCGCATAATGGGTCCAGGGACTGGTTCGCAAAGTTCTGATAGTTGGAGGAAAGGTGGATTCTGATCCAAGGAATTGGACCTGAGCTCCACTTCCTTGCATGGAATCTGAATGCCTTCCATTTTCCTTGGAGCTGTATAACCCCTACGGGTTAGGCGCTCCCCTCATGAATGCAATAATAAAGACACACATATATATATATATAAAATATTTAGCTTACAACCCAAGACCAGAACTCAGATTAAGTTGTAATAAACAATTGTCAGTGTATGAACAGAAGAATGGACGAAGGGTTAGTTTAATTTTTTTAGTTTAATATCTATAATGCAGCCCAGACCCATGGTGTGGGTGGTAGTCACCCCAGACCCATGGTGTGGGTGGTAGTCACCCCAGACCCATGGTGTGGGTGGTAGTCACCCCAGACCCATGGTGGGTGTAGTCACCCAGACCCATGGTGTGGGTGGTAGTCACCCCAGACCCATGGTGTGGGTGGTAGTCACCCCAGACCCATGGTGTGGGTGGTAGTCACCCCAGACCCATGGTGTGGGTGGTAGTCACCCCAGACCCATGGTGTGGGTGGTAGTCACCCCAGACCCATGGTGTGGGTGGTGTCACCCCAGACCCATGGTGTGGGTGGTAGTCACCCCAGACCCATGGTGTGGGTGGTAGTCACCCCAGACCCATGGTGTGGGTGGTAGTCACCCCAGACCCATGGTGTGGGTGGTAGTCACCCAGACCCATGGTGTGGGTGGTAGTCACCCCAGACCCATGGTGTGGGTGGTAGTCACCCCAGACCCATGGTGTGGGTGGTAGTCACCCCAGACCCATGGTGTGGGTGGTAGTCACCCCAGACCCATGGTGTGGGTGGTAGTCACCCCAGACCCATGGTGTGGGGGTAGTCACCCAGACCCATGGTGTGGGTGGTAGTCACCCCAGACCCATGGTGTGGGTGGTAGTCACCCCAGACCCATGGTGTGGGTGGTAGTCACCCCAGACCCATGGTGTGGGTGGTAGTCACCCCAGACCCATGGTGTGGGTGGTAGTCACCCCAGACCCATGGTGTGGGTGGTAGTCACCCCAGACCCATGGTGTGGGTGGTAGTCACCCAGACCCATGGTGTGGGCGGTAGTCACCCCAGACCCATGGTGTGGGCGGTAGTCACCCCAGACCCATGGTGTGGGCGGTAGTCACCCCAGACCCATGGTGTGGGCGGTAGTCACCCCAGACCCATGGTGTGGGCGGTAGTCACCCCAGACCCATGGTGTGGGCGGTAGTCACCCCAGACCCATGGTGTGGGCGGTAGTCACACCAGACCCATGGTGTGGGCTGGAGCCCCCCAGACCCATGGTGTGGGCAGGTAGATCACCCAGACCCATGGATGTGGGCGGTAGTCACCCCAGACCCATGGTGTGGGCGGTAGTCACCCCAGACCCATGGTGTGGGCGGTAGTCACCCCAGACCCATGGTGTGGGCGGTAGTCACCCCAGACCCATGGTGTGGGCGGTAGTCACCCCAGACCCATGGTGTGGGCGGTAGTCACCCCAGACCCATGGTGTGGGCGGTAGTCACCCCAGACCCATGGTGTGGGCGGTAGTCACCCCAGACCCATGGTGTGGGCGGTAGTCACCCCAGACCCATGGTGTGGGCGGTAGTCACCCCAGACCCATGGTGTGGGCGGTAGTCACCCCAGACCCATGGTGTGGGCGGTAGTCAAAGAACTACAGAGATACATAATGGGTCCAGGGACTGGGCACCAAAGTCATGATAGCTGTTACAGAGGTAATGAACTCCAGGTAGATCTGATCACAGTCATGACGACAGTCCGTCAGAGTGCACATGCTGTCTACCTGGAGTCTACCTGGAGAGAATTCCAGGGGTCAACGCCCCCGCGGCCCGGTCCGTGACCAGGCCTCCTGTTGGACCAGAGCCTGATCAACCAGGCTGTTACTGCTGGCCGCACGCAGTCCAACGTACGAACCACAGCCCGGCTGATCAGGTACCGACTTGAGGTGCCTGTCCAGTGCCTGCTTGAAGACAGCCAGGGGCTTGTTGGTAATCCCCGTGATGTATGCTGGGAGGCAGTTGAACAATCTTGGGCTGTGGATTCCATCTCACATTGGTCTTCAGATGCATGATGGAACTGATAAATTGGCTAAGTTTTATGCTTTCAAAGATGGGGTAGATTACAATCTTGGCTTGTCAGTTAGCAGTTTGAGAACAATAATACGAAAAGAACTTCAACTGAATTTTATTGACTTAAGACTCAGGGAGATTGACACCAGTCAGTCCATCTATCATCATTCTATCATGCAGGAGGAGCCACATGTCTATGGTGCATCCAACAAAATAAGCAGACTCTTGGATGTCACCACCGCCCGCCTCCGGCTGGAGTTACAAGTATCTTTGGCAGGTTAAATCACAACCACCAGATGTAGACCAAACAAAATGTAAACTTCTTGGTTAGTCATGGATTATTTGGTCCACACCCTGCGTCATTATGTACTGGAGTGCGATAAAATTAATGAATTCAGAGACAACTCACTCAGAAATGTTCAAGATATGTCAAAGTATTTTATCCACAGTGGTATATTACAGACCATTCTGGAAAAATACCCTGACTTTGCTCCCTGTAAATAAAGCATTGACACGTGTGTGTGTGTGTGTGTGTGTTTGAACTCACCTATTTGTGGTTGCAGGGGTCGAGTCATAGCTCCTGGCCCCGCCTCTTCACTGATTGCTACTAGGTCCTCTCTCTCCCTGCTCCATGAGCTTTATCAAACCTCATCTTAAAACTATGTATGGTTCCTGCCTCCACTACGTCGCTTTCTAGTTATTCCACTTCCTGACAACTCTATGACTGAAGAAAACTTCCTAACATCTCTTTGACTCATAGGAGTCTTCAACTTCCAATTGTGACCCCTTGTTTCTGTGTCCCCTCTCTGGAACATCTTGTCAGCTGTAACCCTGTGGTTTAGCTCATTTTATAATAATAATAATGGAACATCTTGTCTCTGTCCACTTATCTATTCCTCGCAGTATTTTATATGTCGTTATCATGTCTCCCCTAACCCTCCTGTCCTCTAGTGTCGTCAGGCCGATTTCCCTTAACCTTTCTTCGTAGGACAATCCCCTTAGCTCTGGGACTAGTCTTGTTGCAAACCTTTGCACTTTCTCTAATTTCTTGACGTGCTTGACCAGGTGTGGGTTCCAAACTGGTGCTGCATACTCCAGTATGGGCCTGACGTATATGGTGTACAGAGTCTTGAATGATTCCTTAGTGAGGTATTGGAACGCTATTCTCAGGTTTGCCAGCCGCCCGTATGCTGCAGCAGTTATCTGATTGATGTGCGCCTCAGGAGATGTGCTCGGTATTATACTCACCCCAATATATTTTTTCTTGAGTGAGGTTTGCAGTCTTTGGCCACCTAGACTATACTCTGTCTGTGGTCTTCTTTGCCCTTCCCCGATCTTCATGACTTTACATTTGGCAGGGTTAAATTCAAGGAGCCAGTTACTGGACCAGGCTTGTAGCCTGTCTAGGTCTCTTTGTAGTCCTGCCTGATCCTCGACTGATTTAATTCTTCTCATTAACTTCACATCATCTGCAAACAGGGACACTTCTGAGTCTATCCCTTCCGTTATGTCATTCACATATACCAAAAACAGTACAGGTCCTAGTACTGACCCTTGTGGAACCCCACTCGTCACAGGTGCCCACTCTGACACCTCGTCACGTACCATGACTCGTTGTTACCTCCCTGTCAGATATTCTCTGATCCATTGCAGTGCCTTTCCTGTTACGTGTGCCTGATCCTCTAGCTTTTGCATTAACCTCTTGTGAGGAACTGTGTCGAACGCCTTCTTGCAGTCCAAGAAAATGCAGTCTATCCACCCCTCTCTCTCGTGTCTTACTTCTGTTACCTAGTCATAAAACTCCAGTAGGTTTGTAACTTGTGACACAGGATTTTCCTTCCCTGAAACCCTGAAACCGTGCTGGTTGTTGTTTATAAGCTTGTGTCTTTCTAGGTGCTCCACCACTCTCCTCCTGATGATCTTCTCCATGATTTTGCATACTATACACGTTAGTGACACAGGCCTGTAGTTTAATGCCTCGTGTCTGTCTCCTTTCTTAAAAATTGGGACTACATTTGCCATCTGTGTGTGTGTGTGTATGTATGTGTATTAATTACCATTTTGTCCTATGCACATGTCGATTGAAAACTGGGCCTGTTGTATTTGCGTGTGTGTCTATATATGTGTATGTGTATGTGTGTGTGCATGTGTATGTGTGTGTGTATGTGTGTGTGTAATTTGCACCAAGAACTCATTACAGTTGTGACTGGGTGTAGACTAGTGAATTGTTCATTTCTTTATAATTTGTTCATGATTGTAACCATGTATAAACGTAAGTAAGTAAATTTACTTACATGTTTCATTACCTTTGTAACTTGTGAGTTCATTACCTTTGTAGCTTGTGAGTTCATTACCTTTGTAACTTGTGAGTTCATTACCTTTGTAACTTGTGAGTTCATTACCTTTGTAACTTGTGAGTTCATTACCTTTGTAGCTTGTGAGTTCATTACCTTTGTAGCTTGTGAGTTCATTACCTTTGTAACTTGTGAGTTCATTACCTTTGTAACTTGTGAGTTCATTACCTTTGTAACTTGTGAGTTCATTACCTTTGTAACTTGTGAGTTCATTACCTTTGTAACTTGCTCAGCTATCAAAACTTTGGAGTCCAGTCCCTGGACCCATTATGTACCTTTGTAATCTTTTGACTACCGCCCACAGGATGGGTATGGGGTGCATAATAAAGATATCAAACTAACTAACTAAATCAAGTCCGTAAATTGAAAGTCCGATGCTCTACTGTCGCAGCTGCCTTGACGTCTGGCAACCCTAGACCAAACCTGTCTACTTGAAAATGGTATAAAATACCAACAAATTGATGATTAAGACACATGTGCAACAGTTAGTACTAGACTTCTTCAGTCGAGTACAGAATAATTAGGAGAAGCAATAGAGATGTGAAGACGATGTCATCAGTCCATCATCCTTGAAGACGTAGTTTTGAGGTGGTCAGTCCCTCAGTCTGGAGAAGAGTTTTGCTCCACAGTCTGGAACATTATTCCAGACTGTATACACATAGCATTTGTATAAACGGTTTAAAAAACCGCCAAGTTGATAAATATGACACCTGTGCAACATATGTTTTTTTGTTTATACAGTACAAAGATACCTAAATGTTGCATAAGTATCTCGTTAATCATTCACATAAGTGTCGTTAAGCAGCATCCAATGAACACCTGGCTAGTTCAATAGATGAGCTTAAGCGTCAACACCCACAATTATTTGGTCTAATTTGCCTCTACACACACACAACGTAACTCAAAACGAAAAAAAAAAAAATGAGGATTGCGTCCTTTATATTCACCTTCATATTCAAACTTTAAACTTTAACAATTCTTATTTACAAGTTATCTGTAAGTAACTTCTCACTCTATTCATCAATATAGCTTGTAATATTCCTAATTAACTTGGAGAATATCGGTGACCATGTCCTGGGTCATATTCTAAGATCTCCTGTCAACTTTCTTGCAGTTTTTCCTGCGAGTCATTCAGTTCACAGTCATCCACTGGAACACAAATATCAGAGTGTTCTTTGGCACTATTAATTTCCACTGGGATTAACTTATTTGTGGTACGAATACTTTCGTGCGCACGACACAACACACATGTATTTATTTTCACACTTTGTGGATCTGGGTTTACTTCCATTACTTTATCCGGTGGCCACAATACTAGGTAATTCTTAGTGTCAACCAGCAGTGTGTTCCCTGCTTTATTCTGGCACTTATTTATAATATAACTCCAGATACTCCATAAGAACATTCGCAACACTGTTGGACAACACTCAACTATAATATGCAATAAATTATGTTTGTCAGGCAAGAGTTCAACACTTATAACCAGACTCAGTCTCCCTAGTATTCTCCTTAACATTATGGGAGTAGCTTTAACCTGCTTCCCACACATCAAGTGGGAAGAGGTCAAAATATTCCAGTCCACAGACTCGCTGATATCAGCAGCTTCTCTGCCTTCATTAATACAGTCCAGAATTCTTCCAGTTTAATTCTCAGCCGGTGTAAGGTCTAACTTAGGCTGAGTTTCACTCTTCCCGTCATTCCCCTCATAAAAAGTACCTTGCTAAGGTGTTCTGGGAGTAAATAATATCCAGGAACTGGCGGGGGAGAAGAGATTGCACCTCGGCATTTTGTTGACAAACACTGTGAACTTGTTATGACAAACACTGTGAACTTGTTATGACAAACACTGTGAACTTGTTATGACAAAAACTGTGAACTTGTTATGACAAACACTGTGAACTTGTTATGACAAACACTGTGAACTTGTTACGAAATGATACCAGACTGATAATGCTACTTCCATTCTGGAAAAATACCCTGACTTTGCTCACTGTAAATAAAACATTACCACGTGTGTGTGTACTCACCTAATTGTGGTTGCAGGGGTCGATACTTAGCTCCTGGCCCCGCCTCTTCACTGACCGCTACTAGGTCCTCTCTCTCCCTGATCCATGAGCTTTATCATACCTCGTCTTAAAGCTATGTATGGTTCCTGCCTCCACTACATCACTTGCCAGACTATTCCACTTCCTGACAACTCTATGAGTATACCTGGAGTATACCTGGAGAGAGTTCCAGGGGTCAACGCCCCTGCGGCCCGGTCTGTGACCAGGCCTCATGTTGGATCAGAGCCTGATCAACCAGGCTGTTACTGCTGGCCGCACGCAGTCCAACGTACGAACCACAGCCTGGCTGGTCAGGCACCGACTTTAGGTGCCTGTCCAGTGCCTGCTTGAAGACAGCCAGGGGTTTGTTGGTAATCCCCCTGATGTATGCTGGGAGGCAGTTGAACAGTCTTGGGCCCCTGACACTTATTGTGTTGTCTCTCAACGTGCTAGTGGCACCACTGCTTTTCATTGGGGGGATGTTACATCGTCTGCCGAGTCTTTTGCTTTCGTAGGGAGTGACTCTCGTGTGCAAGTTTGGTACTAATCCCTCGAGAATTTTCCACGTGTATATAACAATGTATCTCTCCCGCCTGCATTCTAGAGAGTACAGGTTTAGGAACTTCAAGCGTTCCCAGTAGCTGAGGTGGTTTATCGCAGTTATGCGTGCGGTGAAGGTTCTCTGCACATTTTCTAGGTCAGCAATTTCACCTGCCTTGAAAGGTGCAGTTAGTGTGCAGCAATATTCTAGCCTAGATAGAACAAGCTCACCTATTTGTGGTTGCAGGGGTCGAGTCATAGCTCCTGGCCCCGCCTCTTCACTGATTGCTACTAGGTCCTCTCTCTCCCTGCTCCATGAGCTTTATCAAACCTAGTCTTAAAACTATATATGGTTCCTGCCTCCACTATGTCGCTTTCCAAGCTATTCCACTTCCTGACAACTCTATGACTGAAGAAATACTTCCTAACATCCCTTTGGCTCATAGGAGTCTTCAACTTCCAATTGTGACCCCTTGTTTCTGTGTCCCCTCTCTGGAACATCTTGTCTCTGTCCACCTTATCTATTCCTCGCAGTATTTTATATGTCGTTATCATGTCTCCCCTAACCCTCCTGTCCTCTAGTGTCGTCAGGCCGATTTCCCTTAACCTTTCTTCGTAGGACAATCCCCTTAGCTCTGGGACTAGTCTTGTTGCAAACCTTTGCACTTTCTCTAATTTCTTGACGTGCTTGACCAGGTGTGGGTTCCAAACTGGTGCTGCATACTCCAGTATGGGCCTGACGTATATGGTATACAGAGTCTTGAATGATTCCTTGGTGAGGTATTGGAACGCTATTCTTAGGTTTGCCAGCCGCCCGTATGCTGCAGCAGTTATCTGATTGATGTGTGCCTCAGGAGATGTGCTCGGTATTATACTCACCCCAAGATCTTTTTCTTTGAGTGAGGTTTGCAGTCTTTGGCCACCTAGACTATACTCTGTCTGCGGTCTTCTTTGCCCTTCCCCGATATTCATGACTTTACATTTGGCAGGGTTAAATTCAAGGAGCCAGTTACTGGACCAGGCTTGCAGCCTGTCCAGGTCTCTTTGTATTCCTGCCTGATCCTCGACTGATTTGATTCTTCTCATTAACTTCACATCATCTGCAAACAGGGACACTTCTGAGTCTATCCCTTCCGTTATGTCATTCCCATATACCAAAAACAGTACAGGTCCTAGGACTGACCCTTGTGGAACTCCACTCGTCACAGGTGCCCACTCTGACATCTCGTCACGTACCATGACTCGTTGTTGCCTCCCTGTCAGATATTCTCTGATCCATTGCAGTGCTTTTCCTGTTACGTGTGCCTGATCCTCTAGCTTTTGCATTAATCTCTTGTGAGGAACTGTGTCGAACGCCTTCTTGCAGTCCAAAAATGCAGTCTATCCACCCCTCTCTCGTGTCTTACTTCTGTTACCTTGTCATAAAACTGCAGTAGGTTTGTGACACAGGATTTTCCTTCCCTGAAACCATGCTGGTTGTCGTTTATAAGCTTGTGTCTTTCTAGGTGCTCCACCATTCTCCTCCTGATGATCTTCTCCATGACTTTGCATACTATACACGTCAGTGACACAGGTCTGTAGTTTAATGCCTCGTGTCTGTCTCCTTTCTTAAAATTGGGACTACATTTGCCATCTTCCACGCCTCAGGTAGTTGCCCAGTTTCAATGGATGTGTTGAAGATTTGTGTTAGTGGCACACACAACATCTCTGCTCCCTCTCTAAGGACCCACGGAGAAATGTTGTCCGGTCCCACCGCTTTTGAGGTATCGAGTTCACATAGCAGCTTCTTCACCTCCTCCTCGGTTGTGTGTATTTCATCCAGCACTTGTTGGTATACCTCCCTATTCTGAATTCCTGGAGTCCTTCCTGTCTCCTGTGTAAATACTTCTTTAAATCTCATGTTGAGCTCCTCACATACCTCTTGGTCGTTTATTGTGAACTCCCCACCTTCCTTTCTCAGCCTGATTACCTGGTCCTTGACTGTTGTTTTCCTCCTGATGTGGCTATACAGCAGCTTCGGGTCAGACTTGACTTTTGATGCTATATCATTTTCATATTGTCGCTGAGCCTCCCTTCTTACCTGTGAATATTCGTTTCTGGCTCTTCGGCTAATCTCTTTATTTTCCTGGGTCCTTTGTCTTCTGTACTTTTTCCATTCTCTATTACACTTACTTTTTGCCTCCCTACACCTCTGGGTGAACCAAGGACTCGTTCTGGTCTTCCCATTACTTCTGTTTCCCTTGGGTGTGTTTGTGTGTGTGACTTTGCTCCCTGTAAATAAAGCATTGACACGTGTGTGTGTGTGTTTGTGAATATTTCGCCTGCTCTTGCGAATTCCTAGCATTGTATAAATCTCTAGTTGTGTCGATGCATGCAGGGGATGAGATGAAAAGCTGTAAGCCACCTGCCTGAAAGCTGGGTGCCTTGGATCAACGTCTAGCGTGAGCTGGATGCCAAGGTATTGGTCCAGTGTGGTACGGTCGGTAAAGCACTGCGTTCCTGTCACAAGGTTCGTAGGGTCGAGTCTCCGTCGGCCAGAGATCAGTGTTTGTGAATATTTCGCCTGCTCTTGCGAATTCCTAGCAATGTGTATGTGTGTATGTATATACATGTATGCGTGTTTATGTGTATATATGTATGTGTATATGTGTGTGTGTGTGACCCAACAATTAAAATTTGCACCAATAACTCATTACAGTTGTGGCTGGGTGTAGACTAATAGATTGCTCATTGCTTTATAATTTGTTCATGAGTGCAACCATGAACAGACGTAAGTAAATTTACTTACATGATTCATTACCTTGTAACTAGTGAATTAATTACCATTGTACCTTGTTCAGCTATCAAAACTTTGGGGCCCAGTCTCTGGACCCTATATATACCTCTGTAATCTGCAAATACCTTTGTAACTTGTCATGATTGTGACCATCTGAGTTCATTACCTTTGTAACTTGCTCAGCTATCAAACTTTGAGGTCCAGTCCCTGGACCCATTATGTACCTCTGTAATCTTTTGACTACCGCCCACAGGATGGGTATGGGGTGCATAATAAAGATATCAAACTAACTATGTGTGACCCAGTTAATATTTGCACTAATTACTCATTACAGTTGTGACCGGGTGTGGACGTGTGAATTGTTCATTTCTTTGTAATTTGTTCATGATTGTAACCATGTATGACGTGTGCATGATTCATTACCTTGCAATGATTGTGACCAGATCTTTCTGGAGTTCATTACCTTTGTAACTTGTTCAGCTAGCAAAACTTTTGGGTATTAAACTAACTTATGCTACTTCCTACTACCCTTCACTTCCTGGTAGCCAGACTGATGATGCTACTTCCTACTACCCTTCACTTCCTGGTAGCCAGACTGATGATGCTACTTCCTGCCAACCTTCACTTCCTGGTAGCCAGACTGATGATGCTACTTCCTACTACCCTTCACTTCCTGGTAGCCAGACTGATGATGCTACTTCCTACTACCCTTCACTTCCTGGTAGCCAGACTGATGATGCTACTTCCTGCCAACCTTCACTTCCCGGCCAGGGCCGGATTTAGGCATGGGCTTATGAGCTGCAGACCAGGAGCCTCCGCCAGCTGGAAGGCCTCCAGAGATGTTCTCAACAACTTACAATTTACTGATGTTTTGGAGAAATTTGTTTCCAAGAAATTACGCAAAGGAAATGTTTGAATTTCAATTGTGGTTAGCCTTGTAAACAATAAATTTAATATTCCTTTAACTTGTTTCCTTTTAAAAATATCACTAGGGGCCTCACAGTATCTGTAGCCAAGGGGCCCACAAAATCTTAATTCGACTACCTAGGGGCCATGTTGGTGATACTACCTCCTACGCTTCACTTCTTAGAAGGAAAAAAGCGTATGTACTCATATATTTGTGGTTGCAGCCTCAGTTCCTGGCCCCGCCTCTCCACAGATCCGCTTCTTCCTAGCTTCGTGGAACTTTGTATATTTGGTGAGGAGTGAATCATAAAACACATATTAGTTGTCCTCTAATGGGTAACTCCAAATGGTTGTTGCATGAATCTATTCTTTCTTTTCCTTCCTCCGAACATTCACTTATAAACTTCAACCTTTTAGGGAGAAAGGGTTCATGCAGCTGCAGTATCGTGTGCAGCTGCTCTCTGGTCACCACTCTTAAACCTTCGTTTGGAGGTCTTAGAGTGGTTACGATGCCGTTTCCGTGGGACGAGATCGTGGTCCCCTGACGTCGTCCGGGGACTTCGTCTGGTGACGTCCAGGGGACGAGTAGTGATAGGCCCCCCTGTCACTACTCTCTCACTTTTCCATTGCGACCACCTCGTCGTGCAGTCTGCGACGACAATGGGGAGCGACTTTAATATCTTTATTATGCACCCCATACCCATCCTGTGGGTGGTAGTCAAAAGATTACAGAGGTACATAATGGGTCCAGGGACTGGGCCCCAAAGTTTCAAACTTAAATGAACTCAGGTAGATCTGGTCACAATCATGACAAGTTACAAAGGTACATAATGGGTCCAGATTACAGAGGTACATAATGGGTCCACAGAGACCGGGCTCCAAAGTTTTGATAGCTGAACAAGGTGACACAGTGGTGGCACCTCCAACATCGGTCTTAGAGTGGTGTCATTTCCGTGGGACCACATCGTGGTCCAGTGACTTCTTGGGACGAGTTTTCCCTCTCCTTTTTCTACTGCGACCACCTCGTCTATATGGACCTACATTATCGTTAGTAACCTCCCTAGGGACGACAGCGTCGTGCAATAGTTTCTTAGCTTTCCTCTTAACTGCACGACGATGTTCACGAGAAGTGACAGCTTTGTTTATAGGTGGTAAAGCCTTCACTCCTTCACAGTTGTTGTAGTTTCGCCGGTCTTGTCCTGGCCCGGGTTTTTTGCCCCCCGGGTGGGGGGTGTCATTCAGCTTCTTCTTTTTTCGTTCGTCTTGCTGATGGGCCCCCGGGGTGGAGGGTTTCTTCATAGTGATCTCGTTGTACATAGGGAGAGTTTTAATAGGGGCTACATCGTTGTATATAGGTAAAGTCTCCATAGGGACGACGACATCGTTGTATATAGGTAAAGTCTCCATAGGGACGACGACATCGTTGTATATAGGTAAAGTCTCCATAACGACATCGGTGTCTATAGGTTCAGTCTCCATAGGGACGACATGGTTATACAGTAGTACCTTGGTCCATCGTCTTCGTCTCTCCTCCATTTCTACACGCTTCTTTATTATTTTCCTGAGGTCTGAAAGACGTTTTTTATTCGTCTTTTGCACAATACTACCGTCAGGGATCATTTTTCTCTTTTTTGTTTCTGGGACGAAGCTATCGCACTTTCTGTCTGGCTCATCTCCTTGGTCCAAGTACTGTTTACATTCCCCATGGCTCCAAGACTCTTCTCTCTTTCGTTTGGACCTCACTTCAGTTCCTTCCGATGTCCCCACAACATCACTGAGAGCACCACCGTCTTGCCCTGTTGATATTTCTAGTTGTGCTGAAGAAACAGGACGCTCCTTTGCCGACGTCCCCACAGGCCTGACAGCACCACTGAGAGCTGCGTCCTCTACTGCTGGTGCGTCTCGTTTTCCTCCCTGCCGTGCTGAAGACCCAGCACTCTCCTTCTCCTATGTCCCCACAGGGCTGACAGCACTACTGTGAGCTGCGTCGCCATTCACTGCTGGTGGATCGGGGTTTATCGTCAGGCTCTGGAACTGGCTACAGAGACTGTCTATGTCGCAGTCGAAGGTGTAGGATGTGACCAGCTGGAAGGTGTAGGGACACACACCTACCAGCCGAGGCACTCCAGCTGCGTACTGCAGCAGGCTCAGGTTGTGAGCCTCGTGCAGGAGCAGGTCCCTCTCTTCCATATCGAAGGACTTGATAGCATACACGCCGCCCTTGGTCTACAACCACAGGTCACACCTGACGTACCCTCTTCTGGTCATCAGTAAGGACGTACCACCATGCACAGAGGCAATCCACTCCTCATCAAGGACGGGGATGCGCAACTTATAGCACTCAGTCATGACGTAGATCACCTGCTCCAGATACATCTTTTAACAAACTTACGTTTATCTTTAATACAAAGAAAATAATTTTCTTTAAAATAAATAATATATAAAAAACTGTAGCAATAAGAGGCCTAAACGCAGCAATGACAGTTTTTGAAACATTCAAGATGGGAAGGAATGTATTACATGAGGCGCTGAACCAATGTGAGATCAAGGTAAGGAGCGGTGGAGGCTCGAACTGCGTCCACCAATGCTTCAGTGTCTGACCAGCCTTGATGTTCTTCAAGGACTCTCGATCCAAGGAATTGGAGTTGTCCTTCCCCTTGGATCAAACCTGATTGCCTATCAGTTTATTCCCTCATGTTTCAATTGGTAATTTATTTCTGCTGTTCTGTTCTGGATTATTTCTTTGGCATTATTTTTCTTTCATTGGATTCAGAAATTCTTCTTTTACTGCTTTCATGGGTCCTTCTGAATGAACAAACTACAGTTCCTGATGAACAAACTACAGCTTCTAGATGAACAAACTACAGCTTCTAGATGAACAAACTACAGCTTCTAGATGAACAAACTACAGTTTCTAGATGAACAAATCACAGCTTCTAGGTGAACAAACTACAGCTTCTAGGTGAACAAATCACAGCTTGTAGATGAACAAATCACAGCTTCAAACTGATAGACTGAACACATCGACTCCAGGCTGAGGGACTGATTACCTCAAACTCCTTCCTCATTTTACTGTTAGATGAACAAGGACAGCAAGTGTAACTAACACCCAAGTACCTACTTACTGTTAGGTTACCAGGGACAGCAGTTGTAAGGAAACACGCCAAATGTTAAAGGACCCCAATGGAAATAAGGCACTCTGTCTGACTTTTTTGGGTTATCCTGGGTTCTCTACACATATGCTGCTATGTATGATAATCATTGTAACTGTATTTGTGTATACGAATAAACTTACGATGTTCCCACCTGTGCCGGGGATTGAACCACGGACTAAGCCACTTATGCAGTAAAGTTATGGAAGATGTCCTCTGTTCCAGGATAACGTTGTGTTGCTGTGTCAGACAAGCATGTTGGAAATAGAGTATAATACCAACAAGTTCTCAGTACCTGGGTGTTAGTCGACTGGTATCATTGATGTCAGCTACGGTCTGTATACCTTGTACATGTACTTGTAGTAAATAAAGATATTATTATTATTATTATTGTAAAACCTGTTAATAGGCAGGTAAGCGGCAATACAGAGAAACTAGACAAACACTGTACGTCATCAATGACTTTGAGCATAATTTTGGAAATAAACACATCATAATTGACAAGAAATAGGCAAGAGATCTTAAGCAAGTAAGTTTATTCAGGTATATACAAATACAGTTATATAGATTATCATACATAGCAGCATATGTGTAGACAACCTAGGATAACCCAAAAAAGTCAGACAAAGTGACTTATTTCTATTGTGGGTCCTTTTAATACCTTATTATTTTACTATGAAGGAGATAATATCTTATTATTATACTATAAAGGAGATATACTAGGAATAAGGTAAATTGAGTTATTTATATTTACATGTGTGTTACCTAAAAAAATAAAAATCATTCTCCTCCCTTTCTGTCGCTACATTCATTAGGTACCTTTTGGCTCTCTTCTTGAACTGGTTCATGCTATGACTGGCCTTGACATGTGCAGGCAGTCTGTTCCATTCCTTTATTGCTGTACAATAAAAGGTGTTTGAAGCCTGGCCACTGACTGTGGGTACTACAAAGTTGTGCTCTCTCCCCCTAGTACTTTACCTGGAGTATACCTGGAGAAAGTTCCAGGGGTCAACGCCCCTACGGCCCGGTCTGTGACCAGGCATCATGTTGGATCAGAGCCTGATCAACCAGGCTGTTACTGATGGCCGCACGCAGTCCAACGTACGAACCACAGCCTAGCTGGTCAGGTACCGACTTTAGGTGCCTGTCCAGTGCCTGCTTGAAGATAGCCAGGAGTCTATTGGTAATCCCCCTTATGTATGCTGGGAGGCAGTTGAACAGTCTTGGGCCCCTGACACTTATTGTGTTGTCTCTCAACGTGCTAGTGGCACCCCTGCTTTTCATTGGGGGATGTTGCATCATCTGCCGAGTCTTTCGCTTTCGTAGGGAGTGACTCTCGTGTGCAAGTTTGGTACTAATCCCTCGAGAATTTTCCATGTGTATATAATAATGCATCTCTCCCGCCTGCATTCTAGGGAGTACAGGTTTAGGAACTTCAAGCGTTCCCAGTAATTGAGGTGGTTTATCGCAGTTATGCGTGCCTTGAAGGTTCTCTGCACATTTTCTAGGTCAGCAATTTCACCTGCCTTGAAAGGTGCAGTTAGTGTGCAGCAATATTCCAGCATAGATAGAACAAGCGACCTGAAAAGTGTCAACATGGGCTTGACATCCCTGGTTTTGAAGGTTCACATTATCCATTCTGTCATTTTTCTAGCAGATGTGATTGCTACTGTGTTATGGTCCTTGAAGGTGAGATCCTCTGACATGATCACTCCCAGGTCTTTGACATTAGTTTTTCACTCTATTGAGTGGTTGGAATTTGTTTTGTACTCCGATGAGATTTTAATTTCCTCACGTTTTCCATATCTGAGTAATTGAAATTTATCATCATTGAACTTCATATTGTTTTCTGCAGCCCATTTAAAGATTTGGTTTATGTCTGCTTGGAGTCTAGCAGTGTATTCAACGGTGGCCACTGTCATACAGATTCGGGTGTCATCTGCAAAGGAAGACACGGCACTGTGGCTTATATCCCTGTCTATGTCCGATATGAGGATGAGGAACAGGATGGGAGCGAGTACTGTGCCTTGTGGAACAGAGCTTTTCACAGTAGCTGCCTCAGACTTTACTCTGTTGACTACTACTCTTTGTGTTCTACATGTTAGGAAATTATAGATTCATCTACCAACTTTTCCTGTTTTTCCTTTATCACGCATTTTGTGTGATATTACACCATGGTCACACTTGTCAAAGGCTTTTGCAAAGTCTGTGTATATAACATCTGCATTCTGTTTGTCTTCTAGAGCATCCAGGACCTTGTCGTAGTGGTCCAGTAGTTGGGACAGACAGGAGCGACCTGCTCTAAACCCATGCTGCCCTGGTTTGTGTAATTGATGGGTATCTAGATGAGTGGCGATCTTGCTTTGGTTCCCAAACAATGTGAAGTTCAATGGTGAGAAATTTAAATTACTCCGATATGGAAAACGTGAGGAAATTAAAACCATATCGGAGTATAAAATAAATTTCAACCACACAATAGAGCGAAAAACTAATGTAAAAGATCTGGGAGTAATAATGTCAGAGGATCTCACCTTCAAAGACCACAACATTGTATCAATCGCATCTGCTAGAAAAATGACAGGATGGATAATGAGAACCTTCAAAACTAGGGATGCCAAGCCCATGATGACACTCTTCAGGCTGTTTTATCTTGGCTGGAATATTGCTGCACACTAACATCACCTTTCATGGCAGGTGAAATTGCTGACCTAGAAAATGTACAGAGAAACTTCACGGCACACATAACTACGATAAAGGACCCCAATGGAAATAAGTCACTCTGTCTGACTTTTTTGGGTTATCCTAGTTTCTCTACACATATGCTGCTATGTATGATAATCTATGTAAATGTATTTGTGTATACCTGAATAAACTTACTTACTTACTTACTTACTATAAACCACCTCAGTTACTGGAAACGCCTGAAGTTCCTCAACCTGTACTCCCTAGAACACAGGCGGGAGAGATGCATGATCATATACAATTGGAAAATCCTAGAGGGATTAATACCAAACTTGCACACGAAAATCACTCCCTATGAAAGCAAAAGACTCGGCAGATGATGTAATATCCACCCAATGAAAAGCAGGGGTGCCACAAGCACGATAAGAAACAACACAATAAGTGTCAGGGGCCCAAGACTATTCAACTGCCTTCCAGCATACATAAGGGGGATTACCAATAGACCCCTGGCTGTCTTCAAGAAGGCACTGGACAGGCACCTAAAGTCAGTACCTGACCAGCCGGGCTGCGGTTCATACATCGGGCTGCGTGCGGCCAACGGTAATAGCCTGGTTGATCAGGCCCTGATCCACCATGAGGCCTGGTCACAGACCGGGCCGCGGGGGCGTTGACCTTCGAAACCCTCTCCAGGTACAAGTGTGAATGGCAGACTACATTTCCCCCCGTTTGGTTCATACTTCCTTCATGTCCACTGCTCGACGTTCTCTGGCCTGTCTCTCACTCCTTGAGCAGGTGTTCAACCATCAGTAAAATGGGTACCTGGGTTAGTTACCATTTTGCCCTAGGCACATGTCGATTAGACACTAGGCCTGCTGTATATATGTGTGTGTGTGTAAGGAAACACTTTCTATATAGTAGTATGCCATTGATGTCAGTTATGGTCTGTATACCTTGTACTTGTAGAAATAAAGATATTATTATTATTATTATCCTGTGGGCGGTAGTCAAAGAGATTACAGAGATACATAATGGGTGTTCCCGTTACTTCACTACAAGGACCCCAATGGAAATAAGTCACTTTGTCTGACTTTCTTGGGTTATCCTGGGTAATCTACACATATGCTGCTATGTATGATAATTTATGTAACTATTTGTGCACGGACTTTCCTCCGTGCGGCCTTGAACACATTCAGGGTGCAGCCTTTGACCCTACCTCTCCTTCTCAGTGGGAGGGGTTTGACCCTACCTCTCCTCCTCAGTGGGAGGGGTTTGACACTACTTCTCCTCCTCAGTGGGAGGGGTTTTACCCTACCTCTCCTCAGTGGGAGGGGTTTGACCCTACCTCTCCTCCTCAGTGGGAGGGGTTTGATCCTACCTCTCCTCCTCAGTGGGAGGGATTTGACCCTACCTCTCCTCCTCAGTTAGTGTAATATCTTTATTATGCACCCCATACCCATCCTGTGGGCGGCCTCAGTGGGAGGGGTTTGACCCTCCAGACCGTCAGGAGATCATGGCCTGTACCTGCGCATTCTTGCTGGCCTCGGGGTGCCTTGGGAACATATAATAGGCACCGCCATTAGTCAACTGCTCTACTAGACTTATTAAAGCCATATAATATTACCTAATAGAATACTCAATTTTCTTGTACTCATTGGAACTCATCTAATGGTCATAGGAACTGTTATTGCCTTAATAATCTTAAGTTAATTTTAAGTTTGCCCGAAATGCTCTGCATACAAATAGGCTTTTGGCATGTACACCAAACTATTACATTCCTTTGTACAACCATGTATCGTGTCAAAATAAAACTTATTATTATTATTATTAACTTCTTTCCACTTGCGTCGAAATTTCTTTTCCGGACACTGGAAGGTCGGGTTCAATACGACGTACGCTGCCGGTGGCCCTATAAACCCCAACAACAACAACAATAACAACTACCTCAAGGAGGACTTCTGCGTCAGCCTTCGTCGGGTGTGGACGTCTCTCTCTCGCCTGAGTATCAGTGACAAATTTACCCCTTTCTCTCTGGGACGCTTGTCCTCATCTATTTTGATTTGCTGGGGCTTGGCCAGGGGTCCACCGAATCTAATCGGAAACTTTTCAAGTTTCTATCTTTATTTATAAAAGGAACTTTTGTTCCTTTTCTTTCATGGTCCAGCCTTGGGCAACACATCTACCCCGACCATCGGGAAGTCGGGCTCGATACGGCGTAAGCTGTCAGTGGCCCTGATAAACCCAACAAAGACGAAAAGAACAACTACCTCAAGTACTATAATTAAGTAAATAAATACCGTAAGTAAATAACTTAGTAAGTTTATTTATATACAGGTACACATAAGTACAGTTATACAAATTTAGGTGATTATAATTATCATACATAGTAACATAGGTGTAAATTACACACCAGGAAAAAAACAAATCTGACGTAATTTACACATATGTTAGTATACAAAACAAACACAGGGGGAGTTGAGTGATAGCTCTAGGCCTTTCGTGTTGCAATCAACACATCATCAGGAGCTTGCAGTGTTGCAGAAATGAGTAAGAGATCTCAGTTGAGAGGAACACTCTTGCTGATGATCAAACTTTAATATATATTTAAATAAATTATTATTATTATTGTTTCTGTTATTATTTTATGTATAGTAATTAGCAATATGTGTTAATTAATGGTATTGATGGTTTGAGGGGAGAAAAAAGTGGATAAAGGTATTGCAAGGTGTCAAAATAGTGAGTTATACATGACATAAATGAAATTTGGTGTTTGCAGGTAATAGTGAGCATATTTTGCCATACCATACTCTACTGTTCTTTTTATTTCAGAATTATACATAAGATAAAAAGATGCCTGACGCAGCAGCTCTTAAAACAGGGGCGATAGTGTCAGCTACCTATGATATGATTTTACAGGTAAATTAAACAGTTATTTGCTGAACTACATACATTAAGTACTAACCTACTTTTAAGTACCATACTGTAAAGTACAGTACTGTATAGTACATAGTTTGAAATGCAAGAGAAGAAATCTCTAACCTATACCCATCCTGTGGGCAGGATGCATAAAAAGATATTGAAATAAAAATTACAGAGGTACATAATGGGGCCAGATACTGTACCTCAACATTACAGAGGTACATAATGGATCCAGGGACTGTACCTCAACATTACAGAGGTACATAATGGGTCCAGGGACTGTATCTCAACATTACAGGTACATAATGGGTCCAGGGACTGTATCTCAACATTACAGATACATAATGGGTCCAGGTACTGGGCCCCAGAGTTTTGATAACTGAACAAGTTACAAAGATAATGAATCATTCACACGTGCACACCTGTTCACAGCTGCAATGAGTTAAGTTAAATGAATAACATAGTCAAATAGATGTAATCATTTACAGTGGAGCACCTAAGTTCAGAGTGGAAGGTTATTCACAGAAATTTTGATTTGTAATATAGCTTTATTTACAGTGAGCAAAGTCAGGGTATTTTTCCAGAATGATTTGTAATATACCATTGTGGATAAAATACTTTGCCATATCTTGAACATTTCTGATTGAGCTGTCTCTGAATTCATTAATTTTATCGCATTCTAATACATAACGACTCAAGGTGTGACAATAGTCCATCTCGTATGTATATAAAATTTTACTTTATTTAATCAACAAAATTCTGAATGTATCATAAATGAGGTGTTAAATTCATTCCAGTAATGCCCTAATGTAGTATTGTATACATCCCTGGAAGGTTGGACTGCGGATCTTATCTTTTATCCTGAATGCCTTTATCGTGCGTCACGTCAGTCGAGAAGTGTTTGCTGTAATGACTGTTCGGCTTCACTTGTTGTATTCCATGGGACTTCTGCTGTCACGTGAGGCCTTCAGGCGGGCAGCATTAAGCTCTAAAGGATCTGGGGATATCAGCAAGGTTATCAATCTGGTTTGGATTGGGTAAGTGATAAATCTTTTATCATTATGTCCCCTCAAGGGAGATTTCTTGATCTAGGGAATTGGATCTCTGCTCCAGTTCCCTGAATTGAGCCTGAATACCTTCCATCCCCCCCCCCCCCACGTTGTATAATCCTACGGGTTTTGCGTTCCCCCATGATTATAATAATAATAATTATCATTATGTCTGTTGTTTGATCTACTATCTTATTTTCTAACAAACTGCAATGTAATATGCATGAAAAATTGCCATTGTTATGCATTCTTGGGAACAACATGAACACTAAACAGTAATGGATTAAAAGATGCAAATATTTAAGAATAATTTTGTAGCAATAAAATGTTTTGACATAACATCAAATGTTAGTGATAATTGTTTTATCTTTGTTTCTATGACACCACAACAACCATTTCAAGTTTTGGGATAGTGTAACTTATTAAACAATTTCTAGCCCTCCAGTACTGTTAAAAATATCTTGTGAAAATAGTACAAAAACATACTCCTACATAACAAAATATAACTTTATTCCATGTCAGTCTGGTTTCAGACCAAGAAATAATATAACAGTGCCCTAATAAAAATACACAATTTACAGATCTCTTGAGAAAATGCATATCCACTAGGCCTCCTTAAGGACATACAAAAAAAATCACTTGATATTGTAGAAAACAGCAGTTTTAAACTAGAACATGCTGGCTCAGAAGCCATACATTTTGCTTTCTTATGTTTTACCTCAGTAACACATGGCAGGCAACTATAAGTAACACCTCCTTAAAAACATCAAATACAAATCTTTATTTATAAAAGCATTATAACCAAAAGTGTATTACATAAATATGGTAGATATATGCATAAAAGATATATTTTTGTAAAACCCATATGCTTAGCATTTTGGGCAAAATTTGAGCTAATTAAAGCAATTAAAGTATTCAAGGGTAAATAAGACCCACGATTAAAAGACCTGATAGATATGGTAGCCCAGATGGGCTGAACCAGTGAGGATCAAAGACAAACCTGGAGAGAGTTCCGTGGGTCAACGCCCCCGCGGCCCGGTCCGTGACCAGGCCTCATGGTGGATCAGGGCCTGATCAACCAGGCTGTTACTGCTGGCTGCATGTGATCCAACGTACGAACGACAGCCCGGCTGGTCAGGTACTGACTTTAGGTGCCTGTCCAGTGCCTGCTTGAAAACAGCCAGGGGTCTATTGGTAATCCCCTTTATGTATGCTGGGAGGCAGTTGAACAGTCTTGGGCCCCTGACACGTATTGTGTTGTCTCTTATCATGGTGGCAGACATTATATCATTCTTCACAAGTAACTCCACTCAGTCCTATCTAACACGCTCACACATGCTTGCTGGAAGTCCAAGCCCCTTGCACACACAACCTCCTTTACCCCATCCCTCCAACCTTTCCTAGGATGACCCCTACCATACCCTACTTTCCTTCCACTACAGATTTATATGCCCTCCAAGTCATTCTGTTTTGTTCCATCCTCTCTAAATGTCTGAACCACCTCAACAACCCCTTCTGAGAAATCCCACAACTCCTCCTAATCTCCAAGCTATGGATTTTCTACATTATATTCACACACTCAAACACTGACTAAATATAAGTTAAAATTTAATATTTGTTTCATTTGTTATGTTAAAGCATAGAATTTAGCCAATGTAAAGTAAATATACATTTTTATTTTAGAGTATTAGTGTCAGTCCCTGTGTGTGGTGCAGGCTGGTATGTATGGTCACACGTGATGGAGAGACCACCAGAGGCTGTGACCACAGACTATGATGCTGGTGTAGTCTTCATGGCTTTAAGTGTTTTTCTAGAGGTAGCAGCTGAGGTACCATTTGTTTTGGCAGAACTACAACTCTGGAGCAAAACTAAGGTGAGATTTTGAAAATGTACAGAGTATGTTTTATTAAGTAAGTTACAACTGTACTTTTAGCTTAGAATAGAACTGGAGTTGAGGATTCCAGATCACACTGTATTACCTTCCTATATGGACAGCCTGGAAAATTTTATCACTATTCAATATGTTATCCAATTATGTTCACTGAAAAAATTGATATAAGGTTTATGTCATAGATAACTTTAATATGAAAAGAAAACTGTGGGCTGTAGTGGTAGATGAAACATTTATGAAATGACAGGGAATAATCTCTAGTTATCAGATATATAAGATTATTTATTTTTTGGGGGGTTTGGAAAGCCAATATTATCATCCACACATTATTTACCAACTATTGCTGTAAGAAATTAATACCCAAGTTATCCTAACGAGCTGCTCAAAAATTTACACATTATGTGGAAGTTCACATCATGACTCATGAGCTTATAATAACATGATGGAAAACAAATCAGGGAACAGGTGGGGTTTGAACCCATGGTAAGCAAATTCTAAAACTCACAGGCCAGTGTGTTCACCACTGGGCCGGGTGGCTCTAATAAGATTCATCCAACTAGGTATATTTCTTTACTTCAAGTGGTTAGCAAACTGGCCTGTGAGGTTTAGCATTCACGTGTCGTGGCTTCAAGCCCCCGCCAGTTCCATAATTTTGAAATGCACTTAGCTGTGATTGAAGTCTATTTCATGGAGAACTGTAGTATGGAAAACATTGTGATGTCCTCTGGTTAACATAGTGCATGTCAATTTTCTTAAAACTTTCTTTACATCACTTTAATTATAATACTACACTGTATTGGTGTCATATCACTCCTCTTAAAATGTGTCAAGCGATGGTTGTCCTGTGGAACCAAGAAAAAGAAAAAACACTTACCATCACTCACACTATCACTATCCTGCCAGAGGTGTGCTGATACTACAGTTCAGATGCCTCTCCACACTGCAGATATTCCCACCCCTCCTTCAGAGTACAGGATACTTCCCACCTCCACTTCTCCTTCAGAGTACAGGCACTGTTCTTCCCACCTCCACCCCTCCTTCAGAGTACAGGCACTGTACTTCCCACCTCTACCCCCCATTCAGAGTACAGACACTGTGCTTCCCACCTCCACTTCTCCTTCAGAGTACAGGCACTGTACTTTCCTCCTCCACCCCATTCAGAGTACAGGCACTGTTCTTCTAACCTCCACTTCTGGAAAAATAAACACATAAGCAGGATAACCTGGAGTTTACCTGGAGAGAGTTCCGGGGGTCAACGCCCCCGCAGCCCAGTCTGTGACCAGGCCTCATGGTGGATCAGGGTCTGATCAATCAGGCTGTTACTGCTGGCTGCACGCAGTCCAACATACGAACCACAGCCCGGCTGGTCAGGTACTGACTTTAGGTGCCTGTCCAGTGCCTGCTTGAAGACAGCCAGGGGTCTATTGGTAATCCCCCTTATGTATGCTGGGAGGCAGTTGAACAGTCTTGGGCCCCTGACACTTATTGTGTTGTCTCTTAACATGCTACTGATCCTTTATTGACAATGTTTTGCCCACACAGTGGGCAAAACATTGTCAATAAAGGATCACATACTGCTTATGTGTTTATTTTTCCATTGTGTCGGTATTTTATACCATTAATTTTCACTTCTTCAGAGAACAGGCACTGCTCTTCCCACCTCCACCCCTCCTTCAGAGTACAGGCACTCTTCTTCCCACCTCCACCCCTCCTTCAGAGTACAGGCACTCTTCTTCCCACCTCCATCCCTCCTTCAGAGTACAGACACTGCTCTTCCCACCTTCACCCCTCCTTCAGAGTACAGACACTGTACTTCCTACCTCCAGGACTCAGGTCCAGTTAACTGGTTTCCCTGAATCCCTTTCTTTTTTTTATATTTAGTAATCTTTCTTCTTTCAACACGTCGGCCGTTTCCCACCGAGGCAGGGTGGCCCAAAAAGAAAAACGAAAGTTTCACCTTTTACATTTAGTAATATATACAGGAGAAGGGGTTACTAGCCCCTTGCTCCCGGCATTTTAGTTGCCTCTTACGACACGCATGGCTTACGGAGGAAGAATTCTGTTTCACTTCCCTATGGAGATATTTAGTAATACTGTATATACAGGAAAAAGTCACTAGCCCCTTGCTCCCGGCATTTTAGTCGCTTCTTACAACAGAGAATTCTTTTCCACTTTCCCCATGGATATGAAAAGCCATAAATACGAACAACTATTTAGAAAATAGAAGAAAATTCAGATGGATGTGTATATGTACATGTGTGTACATGTCTTTGTAAACTAAGTGCAAGTAGAAGTAGCAAGATGTAAATGTTTTCTTGTGTTTATGAGACAGAAAGATCCCAGTAATCCTACCATTGTGTAAAACAATTACAGACTTGTGTTTCACACCCTTTGGCAGGACGGTAGTACCATCCTAGTATTATTATTATTATTATTATTATTATTATTATTATTAGTATTTCGACACACTGGCCATCTCCCACTGAGGCAGAGTATCCTAAAAAAGAGGAAACCCTTTCACCATCACTCACTCCATCACTGTCTTGCCAGAGGTGCAACAATTCTACAGTTCAAAACTGCAGATATCTCCACCCCTCCTCCAGAATGCAGGCACTGTACTTCCCACCTCCAGGACTCTAAATCTGACTAACCAGTTTTCCTGAATCCCTTCATATGTGCAGTACATATATTGTAAACTTAAGAAAACAGCATGTATGCAGTATAGAACATTTGCTGCACTGATGCAGCTCACCCTAGTTACTTCTAAGTTGGTTTAAGTAATTTTTCACAATTTTTAATGCATGTTAGTATATGTATGTTATATTCACAGACTAAAGTGATGATGACTATCCAGTTGTTGCCAGATTTCATCATGACAAGGTTAGGGATTTTCGTAAAATACAGTCTTGTTGGGAGGGCCATGGGAAAAGGTTTCTTGCCTCAAAGATTTTGATTGTTAATTTTTGTCTTTGGGAGCACTGGGCAGCTGTCTGCATATTTATAATTTGCATCTTCATTTATAAGTCTTAATTTGCAAATCACTTGCATATTCATAAATAAGTAATGTCATTTGATAGTTATCAGTAATAGTTTCACTGTTTTCTAATATTCATCAAGTTGTCACTTAACATTGTTTGTAAATAAACATTTTGCAAATAAAATATTTTTGGGCAAGAAATGTTAAATCCACAGTCACTGTATAACTTTATTCAGTTTTTTAAATTAGATTTGTAAATCTTTCTTTAGCTCTTAAGAAATACAAGTTATTCTTCCTTAACATGACTGTCATTTCAGGTTATGATTGAGGGATTAATGCAAGTACTGCGCTCCATTCTTCTGACAGCCTGTGTGTATTTCTGGCCCATGCAAGCCGTCTTCATGTATGGTGTCACTCACATGTTGGGCTCCTTAGTATATTGTTCTTCTTACTATGGCCTCTTTATTCAAGCATTCAACAGCAAAATAGATGCCAGAAAATTGCCAGTTCAAAGAATAAGACATCTATTTCCTAGATGGAAGCAAGGAAAACTCTTGGTGAGCTAATACCAATGCATTATTTTTTTTTTCAGCTTACTAAAAGAATGTTACTTTTATACTGTAATTCAACACCTTTGAAAAGGCAATGTTGCCACAATGTCAAACCATTAGTTTTCCTAACATAGAGATTTTAGAATTTATTAGCATTTTTTTTAAAGTATTTGTTTTAAGTTCTGTCAGAACTGGTTAATTTTGGTTACATTTATACCATAACCTAACTGCCTAATCTGACCTAACCAAAAATGAAGTACAGTATATAGATAGATCACCTTAAATTCATATACTTTATCAAGAATCTAACATTGGCTCTTAGGGGGATATATTATTATTCCCTACTACTGTTAATTTCTACCAGAAATGCTTGGACATAACAATTCAGAAAACTCTGAACTGCATTATCTCCACTCATCTATTAGAATGCTAACCCATTTTTCAGAATTCCTTCAGAGCTGTTACTTTGTACACACTTCAACTGCTTATCAGATCCCATAAATTCCTTGTCTCCAATTTGATCCAGCACATTCACTCATTTTTGCTGGATTCTCAAGCCACCCATCGGTCAAAACATTCACACCCTGTCTTACACTCTTCCACCCACCCTGGATTTATATATCATCTTTGTCAACCTGTTCTACTCTATTCTTGCTAAATGACCATATGCTGTATAACCCCTATTAGTTTGGTTCTTGTTTTTGAATGTAAAAATAATAATAATAATACAGTAGGGCCCCGCTTTATGGCATTTCGCCTTACAGCGTTCCACTAATACGGACATTTCAAATAAGTATGACCAAAACTCGCTATACGCCCCCCCCCCCTCCTGACTTTATAATATGGTCACTGTGCCCCATCCAGTTTGTTTACATTCTCCATGAGCACCACGTCTCTCCATTATGTATGGAAACTTTCCCAAATTTCAAGTGTTTTTAAGTTATTTCATGTTTTATATATACATACTCTGATAATTATAATTATGTGTTTTTTTTTTTTTTCAACAAGTCGGCCGTCTCTCACCGAGGCAGGGTGACCCAAAAAGAAAGAAAATCCCCAAAAAGAAAATACTTTCATCATCATTCAACACTTTCACCACACTCATACATAATCACTGTCTTTGCAGAGGAGCTCAGATACGACAGCTGAGAAAAGTCCCTCCCAGCTGTCACTATCTCAGACCCCTCCTTTAAAGTGCAGGCATTGTACTTCCCATTTCCAGGACTCAAGTCCAACTAAATCAATTAACTGGTTTCCCTGAATCCTTCACAAAATGTTACCCTGCTCACACTCCAACAGATCGTCATGTCCCAAAACCATTCGTCTCCATTCACTCCTATCTAACACGCTCACACATGCTTGCTGGAAGTCCAAGCCCCTCGCCAACAAAACCTCCTTTACCCCTTCCCTCCAACCTTTTCTAGGACGACCCCTACCCCGCCTTCCTTCCCTACAGATTTATACGCTCTCCAAGTCATTCTACTTTGATCCATTCTCTCTAAATGACCAAACCACCTCAACAACCCTCTTCAGCCCTCTGACAAATACTTTTAGTAACTCCACACCTTCTCCTAATTTCCACATTCGAATTTTCTGCATAATATTTACACCACACATTGCCCTTAGACAGGACATCTCCACTGCCTCCAGCCTCCTCCTCACTGCAGCATTTGCAACCATGCTTCACACCCATATAAGAGTGTTGGTACCACTATACTTTCGTACATTCCCTTCTTTGCCTCCATGGATAACGTTTTTGTCTCCACAGATACCTCAATGCACCACTCACCTTTTTCCTTCATCAATTCTATGGTTAACCTCATCCTTCATAAACCCATCCGCTGACACGTCCAACTCCCAAATATCTGAAAACATTTACTTCTTCCATAATCCCTCTCTCCAATGTGATATCCAATTTTTCTTTATTTAAATCGTTTGATACCCTCATCACCTTACTCTTATCTATGTTCACTTTTAACTTTCTACCTTTACACACACTCCCAAACTCTTCCACTAACCTTTGCAACTTTTCTTTAGAATCTCCCATAAGCACAGTATCATCAGCAAAAGTAACTGTGTCAACTCCCATTTTGCATTTAATTCTCCATAATTTAATCCACCCTCTCCCCAACACCCTAGCATTTACTTCTTTTACAACCCCATCTATAAATATATTAAACAACCATGGTGACATTACACATCCCTGTCTAATACCTACTTTTACCGGGAAGTAATCTCCTCTCTCCTACACACCCTAACCTGAGCCTCACTATCCTCATACAAACTCTTTACAGCCTTCAGTAACTTACTACCTATTCCATACACTTGCAACATTTGCCACATTGCTCCCCTATCCACTCTATCATATGCCTTTTCTAAATCCATAAATGCAATAAAAACTTCTCTACCTTTATCTAAATACTGTTCACATATATGCTTCACTGTAAACACTTGATCTACACATCCCCTACCCACTCTAAAGCCTCCTTGCTCATCTGCAATCCTACTCTCTGTCTTACCTCTAATTCTTTCAATAATAACCCTGCCATACACTTTACCTGGTATACTCAGTAAACTTATTCCCCATATTTTTACACTCTCTTTTATCCCCTTCCCTTTATATAAAGGAACTATACATGCTCTCTGCCAATCCCTAGGTACCTTCCCTCTTTCATACATTTATTAAACAAAAATACCAACCACTCCAGCACTATATCCCCCTGCTTTTAACATTTCTGTCATGATTCCGTCAATTCCAGCTGCTTTACCCCTTTCATTCTACGTAATGCCTCACGCACCTCCCCCACACTCACATCCTGCTCTTCTTCACTCCTAAACGATGTTGTACCTCCCTGGCCAGTACATGAAATTACCGCCTCCCTTTTTTCATCGACATTTAAAAGTTCCTCAAAATATTCCGCCATCTACCCAATACCTCCAGCTCCCCATCTACTAACTCCCTACTCTGTTTTTTACTGACAAATCCATTCGTTCCCTAGGCTTTCTTACCTTGTTTATCTCACTCCAAAAATTTTTCTTGTTTTCAGCAAAATTTCTTGACAGAGCCTCTCCCATTCTTTCATCCGCTCTTCTTTTGCACTCTCTCACCACTCTCTTCACCTTTCTTTTACTCTCACATACTCTGCTCTTCTATTAACACTTCTGTTTTGTAAAACCTCTCATAAGCTACCTTTTTCTCTTTTATCACACCCTTTACTTCTTCATTCCACCACTCACTCCTCTTTCCTCCTGCACCCACCCTCCTATAGCCACAAACTTCTGCCCCACATTCTAATACTGCATTTTTAAAACTATCCCAACTCTCTTCAACCCCCCCACTACTCCTACTTGCACTAGCCCACCTTTCTCCCAATAGTTGCTTATATCTCACCCTAACTTCCTCCTCCCTTAGTTTATACACTTTTACCTCTCTCTTACTTGCTGTTGCCATTTTCTTTTGTCCCATCTACCTTTTACTCTAACTGTAGCTACAACCAAATAATGATCTGATATATCCGTTGCCCCTCTATAAACATGTACATCCTGAAGCCTACTCATCAACCTTTTATCCACCAATACATAATCCAACAAACTACTTTCCTTACGTGCTATATCATACCTTGTATATTTATTTATCCTCTTTTTCATAAAATATGTATTACTTATTACCAAACCTCTTTACCTATACCTAAATATACTTACACACTGTGCTGGCATGCAGGTTCACGTTAAAATCACTAAGAGTGTCTTATTAGTCTTGAGGACAACATATTAATAATGATAATAATAATAATACGCAATAATAATCACTCTGAGGCTCATTAAATGTCGTATATTATGTTAATATAAACATTTTCATTACTCCATCTAGGATATTTTTTCAAAATTGTATAATAAACACACTACGTAACATATAAACATGATAAATACATCCCACAGTAGAGTAAATTAACATAAATATGAGATGTTAGGTGTAGATGAACGTGTATCAACCAAAACCAGATGCGTTCGTCTGCTTGTTTGCATACTACGCGTGTCTCTCCTCTCTCATTTACTCATTCTCTCTCTCTCTCGTTTATTTGTTTTACCTCATTTACTCGCCTCTCACCCTACATTAAGACTACAAATATTTTAAGGCATGAGTGTACTGTGTGTGTATTTTACTTTTTATTGTTTTTAATGCCTGGTTCTATTGCTAAATTAAAATATGTTAGTGTAAACTTGTTATCTGGCATTTGTATGTATTTATAAGTGGGAAAAAATAGCGTTCTGCTTTCCAGCGGGAGCCTAGAACCTAACCTGCAGTATAAGTGGGGCCCTACTGTAATAATAATTGACCAAGTAATCTCCACTTTTTGAATTATTAGTTTTATACCAATACACTGCCTTTAATTTTTATTATTCTTATTCTTTATGTAATATTCAGACCACATTGATCTCTAACATAACCTTTCCACTGCCTCCAGCTTTTTCCTTGTTGCAACATTCAACAATCATGGTCTTTACAAATGTTGACATCATTATGCTTTATTTTAGTCATCTTTTTTGCTACCTTTAATAAACTTGTTTTTTGTATAGATGTCTCAACATTCCACTTACCTCTTTATCTCATCTCTTCCATGATTCACCTTTCTTATGCTCACTTGCTAACAGTCATCAAAAATATATAAAAACATTCACTTTCTGTACACACTCCAATATTACATCCCTTTCTGTTATATCTCCTGTTTTCTTTTTGATAGTTATTAAATACATTTATATTACTCTCAATTTTTCTTTGTCATTTACATTTCTTAGAGTGGATCCAATGCACTTTTTACTTTATTTACTAGCTAGATTTTTTTTGTAATTATTTAATAAGGTGACACTTCTTCTGAGTTGGTACACCTGTGCAGTGACAGCTTTTATGCTCTCTAAAATATTTTGATTCACTACTTTGACTGCTGAAAGAAAGATAGTACTTTCTTACTAACAGAGAAAAGCTAGTCTTATGTGTAAGCTATGCTAGTTGTCCTGACAGCTGAAAGAAAGATGGTATTGTCTCACAAATAGAACAGCTGGTCTTGTATGTCATCTATTCCAGCTGCCCTGGCTTTACATACATGTTTGCCTAGATAATTATTGTGGATATTATTATGGAGATGAATGGTTTTGGGGACCTGATGAGCTGTTCGAGTGTAAGCAGGGTAATATTTTGTAAAGGGATTCAGGGAAACTGGTTAGCTGGACGTGAGTCCTGGAGGTGGGAAGTACAATGCCTTCACTTTAAAGGAGGGGTTTGGGATATTGGCTGTTTGGAGTGACATCTAAACTGTTGTATCTGAGCTAGAGGCAAAGACAGTGATTATATGTGAATGATGGTGAAAGTGTTGAATGATGGTGAAAGTGTTTCTCTTTTTTGGGTCGACCTGTCTCGGTGGGAGATGGCCGACGTGTTGAAAAAAATGATCTCTTTTAAAAATACACATGACATATGCTTATAATGAGATCAATTAAGAAGAAAGATGATATTTATACAAGTAAGTACATTCAGGAAGTTCACAAATTAGAATTCGACTTTATTATGTACCATTACTGTAAACTGATCTGAAAATATATATTTTCTCTTTTGTACAGTGATATATAGTTTACAGTTCTGTGTTGTCCTGCATTCATATGTTGTTTTCTTTGCAGCCTCAAGTGGATGGTGAGCTGGGAACCTTGGCATGGAGTTTCTTTAAACAAGGATGGTTAATGGAAGCTCTAACAGAAGGAGAATTTTATCTAATGAATTTCTTTCCATTGATTTCCTTAGCCCAACAGGGTGTGTATCAGGTGAGAATGTTGAAAGCATTTACAGTGGACCCCCGAGTAACGAACACCCCAGAAATCGTACAATTATGTAAGTATAATATTGTAAGTGCCTGTGGAAGTGTATTTTTGGGGGTCTGAAATAGACTAACCTATGTGACATTATTCCTTAAGGGAGTAAATTCGTTCGGTAATGGCACTTGAGCAGGCTTCTGGAATGAAGTTTTTACATTACTCGGGGGTCCACTGTATATACAATCTATAATTGGCTGTCTGTCTATGTTCTCTACTTCCTTTCTCGTTTGGAGTAAGGCAGAACCGATGCTCGTCAGTGTCTTGTATTTATTTTCGTAAATGCTCAGTTTTCGGCAAGTTGAATGACATGTTTCCACATTGGTAATATACTTACCTGACTGTGTAGAAGGTTTCACCTCCAGGTCATACTGCATGCCTCTTCATCACTAATCAATTATACTTGTATGTCTTTTGAGCACCACTGGCTTGCTTATACAGCACACCTTGCCCTCTGTATCTGCCAGCGATGTATTCCATGAGATGTTCATAAGTGGTGAATTTGTGGATATTGCACTTGTATTTCAAATGTAAGAATAATAATAATAGGATGACTTGGAGGGTGTATAAATCTGTAGTGAAGGGAAGGCAGGGTAAAGGTTGTTCTAGGAAAGGTTGGAGGGAGTGGGGGTACAGGAGGTTTTGTGTCTGAGGGGCTTGGACATACAGCAGACATGTATGAGCATGTTAGGAATGAATGGAGACAAATGGGTTTTGGGACTTGATTAGCTGTTGGAGTGTGAGCAGGGTAATATTGTGTGAAGGGATTCAGGGAAACCGGTTAGTCGGACTTGAGTCCTGGAGTTGGGAAGTACAGTGCCTGCACTTTAAAGAAGGGGTTTGGGATATTTGCTGTTTAGAGTGACATCTAAACTGTCATATCTGCGTACCTCTGGCAAGACAGTGATAGTATGAATGATGGTGAAAGTGTTTTTTCAGGTCACCCTGCCTTGGTGGGAGACAGCCAGCAAGTTAAAAAAAAAAAAAATGTTGTGGATGTTGTGGTCAACTGTATTGAAAGCTTTCATAATGCCTATAAAGAGCCCCATTGGTTATTGAAAGTTTTTGAGAGCTGTATAAATTAAGTCTGGAAGGCGGGGTAGGGGTCGTCCTAGAAAAGGTTGGAGGGAAGGGGTAAAGGAGGTTTTGTGGGCGAGGGGCTTGGACTTCCAGCAAGCATGTGTGAGCATGTTAGATAGGAGTGAATGGAGACGAATGGTTTTTGGGACATGACGATCTGTTGGAGTGTGAGCAGGGTAACATTTTGTGAAGGGATTCAGGGAAACCAGTTAATTGATTTAGTTGGACTTGAGTCCTGGAAATGGGAAGTACAATGCCTGCACTTTAAAGGAGTCTGAGATAGTGACAGCTGGGAGGGACTTTTCTCAGCTGTCGTATCTGAGCTCCTCTGCAAAGACAGTGATTATGTATGAGTGTGGTGAAAGTGTTGAATGATGATGAAAGTATTTTCTTTTTGGGGATTTTCTTTCTTTTTGGGTCACCCTGCCTCGGTGGGAGACGGCCGACTTGTTGAAAAAAAAAAAAAAATTATAATTGCATCATTTGTACTTTTTCCTGGTTTGAAGCCAAACTGGCAGAGCTTAAGTATATTGTGGGACAATAGGAAAGAGGATACTTACTTATATGTTTTGGATATTCATGGAACAGACCTAGTATTAGTCAAACATTTTATGTTTATTTTGAGTTAATTATGGTACAGATAGGTTATCTAACAGACATATAATATATTATATTATGTACGTGAGGCCATGTAATAGAATTGAGTCAGGATCTGGGAGTCAAACTTGCACATAACACCATAATACTTTTGTACGTGAGTTGCAGATCTACAAATGTAACTCACAGATAATGCCATGATACTTATACAAGTCAGGATTTGGGGCACCAGTCTTGATGATAAAGACTTATTTTTGCATAAATGGTTTAGGAAACTGACAAGTTGATAATTGAGACACTTTGGCAATTTTTAGGAAACATGGTGAAATATTTCCAGAATAAAGATTCCCAAATGTTGCCCAAGTGTTTTAGTTATCTAGGACATATCATATGCAACCTTCATGGGAAAATGGAGAAGAATCCTTGCTTCGAGCAAGGGGGTAGTAATTCCTTCTCCTGTATAAATTACTACATGTTAAAAGATGATTTTTTTTTTTCTTTTGGCCACCCTGCCTCAGTGAGAGATGGCCTATGTGTTAAAATAAAAAAAATCATATGCAAGTCCCAGATCCACAAATCCAGGTCATAGCTAACAAACAATAGGATACAAAACAAAGGTCTCGAAGCAAGTAATTCACATACGAGGAACTCTTATGATTTGGAAGGAATGCAGTACGTATTTATTTTCCTGCATAACATTAGTGTAATTTAAATAGTTTTTTTTTTTCATTATACTTGAAGTACCAATATTCCTATTTATTATTATATTATTATTTTAGTCAATAATTTCTTATTCATAATTTATCTAATGCAGGTGTAAATGTACACAGGTAGTGAATAATCTGGCATCACTCGCTGCCCGACTTGTGTTTAGAAGTATAGAAACTGCAGCATACAAGTACTTCGCTCAAATGTTATACCGGGGTAAACCAATACAAGAACAGAATCAGGTATGCAAATTTGCCATAACTTTAATTTAGTTTTATATTATGTATTATAAGGGTAAATGATGATACTTTTCATCCGCCTGATTTATTGAACCTTAATTAATGCACTGTACAGTGGACAAAGGGTGACAAAAGAGATTGTAAAAATTATAGGGGAATAAGTTTACTGAGTATACCAGGTAAAGTGTATGGTAGGGTTATTATTGAAAGAATTAGAGGTAAGACAGAGGGTAGGATCGCAGATGAGCAAGGAGGTTTTAGAGTGGGTAGGGGATGTGTAGATCAAGTGTTTACATTGAAGCATGTTTTTTTTTTTCTCAACAAGTTGGCCGTCTCCCACCGAGGCAGGGTGACCCAAAAAGAAAGAAAATCTCCAAAAAAGAAAATACTTTCATCATCATTCAACACTTTCATCTCACTCATACATAATCACTGTCTTTGCAGAGGCGCTCAGATACGACAGCTTAGAATAAGTCCCTCCCAACTGTCACTATCCCAGACCCCCTCCTTTAAAGTGCAGGCATTGTACTTCCCATTTCCAGGACTCAAGTCCAACTAAATCAATTACAGTAACTGGTTTCCCTGAATCCCTTCACAAAATATTACCCTGCTCACACTCCAACAGCTCGTCAGGTCCCAAAAACCATTCGTCTCCATTCACTCCTATCTAAAACGCTCACACATGCTTGCTGGAAGTCCAAGCCCCTCGCCCACAAAACCTCCTTTACCCCCTCCCTCCAACCTTTTCAAGGTAGGGAAGTTTTCATTGCATTTATGGATTTAGAAAAAGCATATGATAGTGGATAGGGGAGCAATGTGGCAGATGTTGCAAGTGTATGGAATAGGTAGTAAGTTACTGAATGTTGTAAAGAGTTTTTATGAGGATAGTGAGGCTCAGGTTAGGGTGTGTAGGAGAGAGGGAGATTACTTCCCGGTAAAAGTAGGTCTTAGACAGGGATGTGTGATGTCACCATGGTTGTTTAATATATTTATAGATGGGGTTGTAAAAGAAGTAAATGCTAGGGTGTTGGGGAGAGGAGTGGGATTAAATTATGGGGAATCAAGTTCAAAATGGGAGTTGACACAGTTACTTTTTGCTGATGATACTGTGCTTATAGGAGATTCTAAAGAAAAGTTGCAAAGGTTAGTGGACGAGTTTGGGAGGGTGTGTAAAGGTAGAAAGTTGAAAGTGAACAAAGATAAGAGTAAGGTGATGAGGGTATCAAACGATTTAGATAAAGAAAAATTGGATATCACATTGGAGAGAGGGAGTATGGAAGAAGTGAAAGTTTTCAGATATTTGGGAGTTGACTTGTCAGCAGATGGGTATATGAAGGATGAGGTTAACCATAGAATTGATGAAGGAAAAAAGGTGAGTGGTGCGTCGAGGTATCTGTGGAGACAAAAAACGTTATCTATGGAGGCAAAGAATGGAATGTATGAAAGTATAATGGTACCAACACTCTTATATGGGTGTGAAGCTTGGGTTGTAAATGCTGCAGCGAGGAGGAGGCTGGAGGCAGTGGAGATGGCCTGTCTAAGGGCAATGTGTGGTTTAAATATTATGCAGAGAATTTGGAGTGTGGAAATTAGGAGGAGGTGTGGAGTTACTAAAAGTATTTGTCAGAGGGCTGAAGAGGGGTTGTTGAGGTGGTTCGGTCATTTAGAGAGAATGGATCAAAGTATAATGACTTGGAGAGCGTATAAATCTGTAGGGGAAGGAAGGAGGGGTAGGGGTCGTCCTCGAAAAGGTTGGAGGGAGGGGTAAAGGAGGTTTTGTTGGCGAGGGGCTTGGACTTCCAGCAAGCGTGTGTGAGCATGTTAGATAGGAGTGAATGGAGACGAATGGTTTTTGGGACCTGACGAGCTGTTGGAGTAGAGCAGGGTAATACAGTGGACCCCCGGTTTACGTACTTCTCCAAACTTGAACAATTATGTAAGTGTATTTTTGTAAGTGCTTTTGTAAGTGTATTTTTGGGGGTCTAAAAGGACTAATCTAATTTACTTTATTCTTTATGGGAACAAATTCGTTTGGTAACGGCACTTGAACAGCATTCTGGAACGAATTAATTACGTAAACTGGGGTACCACTGTATTTAGTGACGGGATTCAGGGAAACCGGTTATTAATTTAGCCGGACTTAGTCCTGGAAATGGGAAGTACAATGCCTGCAGTTTAAAGGAGGGGTCTGGGATAGTGACAGTTTGGAGGGACTAATTCTAAACTGTAGTAGTATCTGAGCGCCTCTGCAAAGACAGTGATTATGTATGAGTGAGGTGAAAGTGTTGAATGATGATGAAAGTATTTTCTTTTTGGGGATTTTCTTTCTTTTTGGGTCACCCTGCCTCGGTGGGAGACGGCCGACTTGTTGAAAAATAAAAAATAAGTGGACCCCCGGTTTACGTCATTAATTCGTTCCAGAATGCTGTTCAAGTGCCGTTACCAAACGAATTTGTTCCCATAAGGAATAATGTAAATTAGATTAGTCTTTTTAGACCCATAAAAATACACTTACAAAAGCACTTACAAAAATACACTTACATAATTGTTCGAGTTTGGAGGTGAACGTAAACCGGGGCTCCATTGTATCTGTTTTTTCTTTATATTGAAAATACAGTGGACCCCCTGTGTTCGTCCTGCTCAAAACAGGCCCTTTTATGTAAGTTTATTTTTTTAAATGCTTTTATAAGTGTAGTTTTGGGAGTGTAAAAGGACTAGTCTATGTTACATTATTTCTTAAGGGAATAAATTTGGTTGGTAATGGCACTTGAACAGCATTCTGTTACGAAAAATGGACGAACACCGGGGGTCCACTGTATATCCACTTCGGAGTCTGTGGAGACAAAGAACTTTGTCCATGGAAGTAAAGAGGGAATGTATGAGAGTACAGTGGTCCCTCGGTTTTTGTGCATCTCCAAACTCAAACATTTATGTAAGTGTATTTTTGTAAGTGCTGTTGCAAGTGTATCTTTGGTGGTCTGAAATAGACTAACCTACGTGACATTATTTCTTAAGGAAGTATATTCGTTCGGTAATGGCACTTGAGCAGCATTCTGGAACGAATTTTCGGCAAAAACCGAGGGACCACTGTATAGTTATGCCAACACTCTTATATGGGTGTGAAGAATGAGTGATGAATGTTGCAACGAGGAGAAGGCTGGAGGCAGTGGAGATGTCATGTCTGAGGTCAATGTATGGTGTGAATATAATACAGAGAATTCGGAGTTTGGAAATTAGGAGGAGGTTCGGGATTACCAAAACTATTATCCAGAGAGTTGAGGAGGGGTTGTTGAGGTGGTTCGGACATGTAGAGAATGGAACGAGACAGAATGACTTCGAGAGTGTATAAATCTGTAGTGGAGGGAAGGCGGGGTAGGGGTCAGCCTAGGAAAGGTTGGAGGGAGGGGGTAAAGGAGGTTTTGTGTGCGAGGGGCTTGGACTTCCAGCAAGCATGTGTGAGCGTATTTGATAGGAGTGAGTGAATGGAGACGAATGGTTTTTAATACTTGACGTGCTATTGGAGTGTGAGCAAAGTAACATTTATGAAGGGATTCAGGGAAACCGGCAGGCCGGACTTGAGTCCTGGAGATGGGAAGTACAGTGTCTACACTCTGAAGGAGGGGTGTTAATGTTGCAGTTTTATAACTGTAGTGTAAAGCACCCCTCTGGCAAGACAGTGATGGAGTGAATGATGATGAAAGTTTTTCTTTTTCGGGCCACCCTGCCTTGGTGGGAATCGGCCGATGTGTTAATAAAAAAAAAATCCACAGGGAAAGTAGAGAAGAATTTTTCCTCTGTAATAAATGCGTGTCATAAGAGATGACTAAAATGCACGGAGCAAAGGGCTAGTAACCCCTGAAAGCATTTCTCCTTTTTCGGGTCACTCTGCCTCGGTGGGAGATGGCCACTGTGTTTAAAAAAGATATCCATAGGGAATACCCATGCATAGATATAAATCACTTTTTATTACTAAATGTAAAAAGAAAAACTTTCTTTTTCTTTGTAAGTCACCCTGCCTTGGTGGGATACAGCCGGTGCATTAAAAACACAAAATACGTAGGTTTTTTTCATCAATCATGTGTTCTGAAAAATTTTCCCCAAAATTCATATTAAAAAATGGACGTTGTTTAATCTTTATTCCTTTTCAGGATCGGATAAAAGAGGTTGTTAGATTTTTGTCTTCGTTGTTGCACAATCTGATGCTCATCAGTATGCTGATGTTAACGTTTGGTTGGTCTTACTCCAGTCTGGTGCTGCAGGTGAGTCACTGCCACACACACTACTGAATTATTTCATAATAAAGATGCCATTGAGCTTAACTTTGTTTAATACACCATGGAATAAGTATTGTTTTGTTTCTGGATGAATATTTTAGAAACCAAATGTTCAATGCTCATTTTCATAGACTTTAATATACAATACTTATGTCTGTTTTTTAAATAACACTTCCTGAATAGAGAAAGTAGCAATATTATGAAAGTAACAAATTATATAAGGTGTGGTGTGTGTCTTTCATACAAGACCAGTATTGTACCCATTAGTACTATACCCAGCAGGTCACAGAGTGCATACAGTCTTCTCAACCCGGACTTGAGTCCTAGAGGTGGGAAGTACAATGCCTGCAATTTAAAGATGGGGTTTGGGATATTGGCTGTTTGAGTGACATCTAGACTGTCATGTCTGGAAGCCTATGCAAAAACAGTGATTTTGTGTGAATGATAGTGAAAGTGTTTCTTTTTTGGGTCACCCTGCCTCAGGAGGAGATGGCTGATGTGTTAAAAAAAAATTTGGGGGGATATTTGCTGTTTAAAACATCAAAACTGCACGCCTCTAGCAAGACAGTCCCAACTTTGTGTTGGCTCTTCTCACTTTTGTCTGGCAGTGTCTGTTTTGATATGACTTAGTGCAGAAATATTAAATTAAAAACCTACCATAGGATTACGTATATACAGCATATGCTCACTGCATTTTCCACATTCAAGCTCATTTTTCTTTATAATCCTTCTTTCCTGTGAAAGTCAGTGTGAACTAATTTACAGTGGACCCCCGAGTTTCGGTCATAATTCATTCCAGAAGGCTGCTCAAGTGCCATTACCGAACGAATTTACTCCCTTAAAGAATACTAATGTCAAGTAGGTTAGTCCATTTCAGACCCCCCCAAAAATTTTTTTTTTTTTTTTTCAACAAGTCGGCCGTCTCCCACCGAGGCAGGGTGACCCAAAAAGAAAGAAAATCCCCAAAAAGAAAATACTTTCATCATAATTCAACACTTTCACCACACTCATACATAATCACTGTCTTTGCAGAGGAGCTCAGATACGACAGCTGAGAAAAGTCCCTCCCAGCTGTCACTATCTCAGACCCTCCTTTAAAGTGCAGGCATTGTACTTCCATTTCCAGGACTCAAGTCCAATTAAATCAATTAACTGGTTTCCTGAATCCCTTCACAAAATGTTACCCTGCTCACACTCCAACAGATCGTCATGTCCCAAAACCATTCGTCTCCATTCACTCCTATCTAACATGCTCACACATGCTTGCTGGAAGTCCAAGCCCTCGCCCACAAAACCTCCTTTACCCCTTCCCTCCAACCTTTTCTAGGACGACCCCTACCCCGCCTTCCTTCCCTACAGATTTATACGCTCTCCAAGTCATTCTACTTTGATCCATTCTCTCTAAATGACCAAACCACCTCAACAACCCTCTTCAGCCCTCTTGACAAATACTTTTAGTAACTCCACACCTTCTCCTAATTTCCACATTCCGAATTTTCTGCATAATATTTACACCACACATTGCCCTTAGACAGGACATCTCCACTGCCTCCAGCCTCCTCCTCGCTGCAGCATTTGCAACCCATGCTTCACACCCATATAAGAGTGTTGGTACCACTATACTTTCGTACATTCCCTTCTTTGCCTCCATGGATAACGTTCTTTGTCTCCACAGATACCTCAATGCACCACTCACCTTTTTTCCTTCATCAATTCTATGGTTAACCTCATCCTTCATAAACCCATCTGCTGACACGTCAACTCCCAAATATCTGAAAACATTTACTTCTTCCATAATCCCTCTCTCCAATGTGATATCCAATTTTTCTTTATTTAAATCGTTTGATACCCTCATCACCTTACTCTTATCTATGTTCACTTTTAACTTTCTACCTTTACACACTCTCCCAAACTCGTCCACTAACCTTTGCAACTTTTCTTTAGAATCTCCCATAAGCACAGTATCATCAGCAAAAAGTAACTGTACACTTGCATAATTGTTCGATTTCCGAGGTGACCGAAACTCGGGGGTCCACTGTACATTAATATTTAAAGAGATAGTGTTAAAAAATCAAGTGATGCTGGGTTTGGTTGATCAAATATTAATAATTCTGTATCACTTAAGGCCACCATGGCCAAAATCCAGGTTAGTGAATGAATCAATTCCTTTATGTTTTGTCTCTGTGTGTGAATTTGTAGACGTTGTCTTCTGCATCTGTATGTTAGACTCAGAGCCCCATAACAAAGTACAGTGGTCCCTCGACTCATTGATTCCGAATATCGGTGATTTCGAGTTTCAAGCGCTTTTTTCGGTCAATGTTTCCCTTGTCTATCGGTCATTCCCTCGACTATCTGTCCATACCAGACCTGTCCGCCTGCCCGCGCTTGTGCGCCTTGCTGCGCAGGACGCCAGTCTAGCATTGTTTATCATTGAGAGAACATTACACAGCGTGCTCTTTCAAACATTTCACAATAAATTTATTCTGTTTATTGCTGGTTTAGTGATTGTCACTGTGAAATAAGTCACCATGGGTCCAAAGAAGCTTCCTAGTGGCACCCCTGTGGTAAAGAAAGTGAGGAACACCATCGAACTGAAGGAGTGTAGCAGGGATGCAGGGAGTGTAGTAGGAAGGCAGGGAGTGTAGCAGTCATGCAGGGAGTGTAGTAGGGATGCAGGGAGTGTAGCAGGGACGCAGGGATGCAGGGAGTGTAGCAGGGATGCAGGGAGTGTAGCAGGGACGCAGGGATGCAGGGAGTGTAGCAGGGATGCAGGGAGTGTAGCAGGGATGCAGGGATGCAGGGAGTGTAGCAGGGATGCAGGGAGTGTAGCAGGGATGCAGGGAGTGTAGCAGGGATGCAGGGAGTGTAGCAGGGATGCTAACCCCTCCCCCTGTCCTCCTCCCTATCTTCCAGATGCCAGCAACTCTCTTCAATAAAGGTAAGTAAATGTTATTTTAAATGTTTAATTATAAATTTATTACTTTATAATTGTTTTGTGTATGTAAAACTATAGTATTTATTCTTTAAAAAAAATTAATTTTTTGTGAATATTTTGGGTGCAACGGATTAATTGTATTTACATTATTTCTTATGGGAAATAAGGTTTCGACTTTCGAGCAATTCGAGTTAAGGTCTAGCTCCTGGAATGGATTATGACCGAAAGTCGAGGGACCACTGTAGTATGTTAACTTAAGCTTTATATCTTTGATCTCCCCCATGTGCATGCATTTTTCTCCATTGTTTGAATTTGGCACTTACACGTATTCTTTTCTACCGCGCAATGCCTTATATAGCAAATTACTGGTAGAAATATGATCTCATATAAGTTAATTTGTACAAAGCAAATCCACATAAAGTGACAGAAACCTGTTGTTGTTATTTACTCTTTGATTATTCTATTACAGTGGACCCTCGGAAATCGAACACTCCCAACTCGCCCTTTTATGTAAATTTATTATTGTAAGTCCTGCTTTGGTATTCTTCCATGCAGACTCTCTCAGCCCCACAGCAGAATATCACAGTTCGTTCTTCCTTTCTTTCTTTGAACAAACCTGCCGTATCCCATCGAGGCAGGGTGACTCTAAAAGAAAAACAAAATTTTCTATTTTTAAATTTAGTAATGTATACAGGAGAAAGGGTTAGTAGCCCCTTGCTCCCGGCATTTTAGTCGCCTCTTACGATATGCATGGCTTACAGGCGAAGAGTTCTGTTCCACTTCCCCATGAAGATAAGAGGAAATAAACAAGAACAAGAACTAGGAAGAAAATAGAAGAAAACCCAGAGGGGTATGTATATACAGTGGTACCTTGGTATACGTCCTTAATCCATTCCAGGACCTTGGACTTATACCAAACATAATGTATACCAAACAAATTTTCCCCAAAGAAATACTATATAGGGAAAACGATTAATCCGTTCCCATGAAAAAAAATCCTATTGTTATTGGCATATTATACATTGAAGGGGTTATATAAAATAATTTAAACACTGCTTAATACTAAAATATGTAATTTAAACACTGTTTAATACTAAAATACATACATAAATACAAAAGAATTAGATGAAATAAATGCAAATTTAACCTCAATTTACTTGCTGAAAAGAGTCATGTGCTTGCGAGGATAGTGCTGAGAAGGGAGGAGGAGGAAATGTTATTGTTTGGAAGGAGAGTCCCCTTCTCTTTTCTGTCTCTCTTTTCTATTTGGACCTGGTTGAAGCTCACCAGGTTTGACTTTTACTAAAAATCTGCCCAAAGAACTTTGCTTCTGCCTTCTCCTCAGGATGTTTCGGAAATGTGACATTGTCTGGTCATTCAAGACAATGCTATTATGGCTTGTTTGGGCTTTGTTGGGGTGGTACTTCTCTGCAAAGTTTTTGACATTCATCCATTTGGTAAAGATTTCCTTGATTAATGAAGTAGGGGATTCCTCTATCTCCTCTTCTGAGCCTGAAGAGAGTGCATCCATCTTAGTCTTGTGCTTCCCCTTCTCAAGTTCCTGCAGCTCCTCTGGTCAGCTCTTCCCTGTTCCCCTCCACAAACTCCTCCACATCGAGAGAGAAATAAACAAGGGTAGTATGCGGTGTCATGACTCATTTTGACCCATACAAGTTCTAGCACGCGAGTCGTATTCCAAACAAAGGTCGTATACCAAGCAAAAAGTTTCGCGTCCAAACAGGACGTACACCAAGTTGGACCTATTCCAAAGCGGACGTATACCGAGGTACCACTGTATATGCTTGTACATGCATGTGTAGTGTGACATAAGTGTAAGTAGAAGTAGCAAGATGTACCTGAAATCTTGCATGTTTATGAGACAGAAAAAAGACACCAGCAATCCTACCATCATGTAAAACAATTACAGGTTTCCGTTTCACACTTAATTGGCAGGATGGTAGTACCTCCCTGAGTGGCTGCTGTCTACCAACCTACTACCTAGGAATATCACAAATGTGAGGATAAATAATTCATTGCTATGCAAGGAGTCAGGAGGTCCCCATGCATTCCATCCCAGACCCTCTCCTGCCCCAGCTGGTGGGTTGTGGTTGACATAAGACCCTTTCATGGAGATGTGGTTTTTTTATCCCTCATAATGTGATATTTCACTGCTTTAATGTAGTAGTAGTATTATTTCTTGGTTTTATTATTTTGTTGCATTGGTATTTTACTACATGGTTATTTTTATTGCTATTCCAGTCAACTACTGCAGGTACTGACTGATGTTTTATCTCTGCAGTTGTATGGTGGTCAACAGCTGAGCGATGGGGAAGGGACACCATTGATGAAAGCACAGTGCTTCTATGTCATTTTTCTGGCCATCAACGGTATCACAGAATCATACACGTTTGCTGTCATGGATGACGTACAACTTTCAAGGTTTTTACATTTTAAATATGGTTAATTCTCAAGGCTACATTTTGGGTTTATAACAACATTTAAGCTTATTAGGGTAGAAACATTTTTATAAGCATTAAGCACAATATGGAACATCTGAAGTTCTTTCCTAGAACAGACCTTTTATTCAAATTTAAATATTTATTTTCATAATAATTACAACTATTATGGATAATAAAGGCATAACATACATTAAAGCCTTGATTTAATGGACTTCAGAAATATGGAAAAAATCCTTGGGGTTAATTGACTGGGGAGCAAAGAACAAAGTTAGTTGATTACAGAATTGTCCATTATTGTTATACTCGTTGCAAAACACACTCATCTCTATCCACCACAATTGACATACCATCCATCTACCCACTTTCCCTCCCCATGCCAGTTAGTCCATTACAATCGAAAGTTTACTATACTAACATTTTATGAAGCCTATACTACCTTTAGTGTTTTAAGCAAGACTTTGAGTTACAGTAAAAGTGAACCCATATAAAAGAACTAAAACAAAGTAAGAGGGATAATGTACGTTTGTGCCTCAGAGTGAGGCTGGCCTAGTGGGCTCTCCAGATGAACAACTAGTTATTCAGAATTATTCAGAGTTATGGACCTCCTCCTTCAATAGCAATTATCAGTCTTGAGATTATTATCTGTTGATTGAGGCACACACACCTCACCCATGACCACTTGTTTAAAGGTTATAATACCTTTTCTATGAATGACATTTATCACCTGAATGTTCTCCATATTTTAACTTTTTTTTTTTTCTCCCCACACCTTCAACCTTTTCACTTTAATCACGCGAGCCTTTTGCCATAAGTAATTTAATGGTATTTTTAACTAATATTGGTTATTTTAACTTAAGAGTGAGAGTATTAGTGTTGTATCTTGTTCATGTTGCTGTTAGTTCTTTATTTTATTCACTATTTTTAGCCTGGATGTTCTCATATCTTGTATTGATTTATTTTATTGCCAAGAGTGTTGAGTGATCTATCAAGGTGATCTTCAACTCTTGAAACTTCAATAACTCTCAAGCTGACTGCAGCAGTAGTGTTCCTGCTGAGAGTGCAGCAGTAGTGTTCCTGCTGAGAGTGCAGCAGTAGTGTTCCTGCTGAGAGTGCAGCAGTAGTGTTCCTGCTGAGAGTGCAGCAGTAGTGTTCCTGCAGAGAGTGCAGCAGTAGTGTTCCTGCTGAGAGTGCAGCAGTAGTGTTCCTGCTGAGAGTACAGCAGTAGTGTTCCTGCTGAGAGTACAGCAGTAGTGTTCCTGCTGAGAGTACAGCAGTAGTGTTCCTGCTGAGAGTGCAGCAGTAGTGTTCCTGCAGAGAGTGCAGCAGTAGTGTTCCTGCAGAATACAGCAGTAGTGTTCCTTCAGAGAGTACAGCAGTAGTGTCCTTACCTTACTGATAGTGCAACAGTAGTGTTCTTACTGATAGTGCAACAGTAGTGTTCCTACTGAGAGTGTAGCAGTAGTGTTCCTACTGAGAGTGTAGCAGTAGTGTTCCTGCTGAGAGTGTAGCAGTAGTGTTTTTGCTGAGTGCAGCAGTAGTGTTCCTGCTGAGAGTGCAGCAGTAGTGTTCCTGCTGAGAGTGCAGCAGTAGTGTTCCTGCTGAGAGTGCAGCAGTAGTGTTCCTGCTGAGAGTGCAGCAGTAGTGTTCCTGCTGAGAGTGCAGCAGTAGTGTTCCTGCTGAGAGTGCAGCAGTAGTGTTCCTGCTGAGAGTGCAGCAGTAGTGTTCCTGCTGAGAGTGCAGCAGTAGTGAGGTTTCAGAAGAGTACTTCAACAATAGTGAGGTTTCAGAAGTTTACTTCAACAGTAGTGAGGTTTCAGTTGTCTTCTGCATCAGTGGACCAAGTCCACGACTTCAGAAGACGGACGATTTCAAAATATTTCACAATTCGTGAGTTGAATGATGTTGAAAGATTTTTCTTTCTTTTTGGGTCACCCTCGGTGGGGGAAAAAGTTTCCAAGGATATCAAATCACTATTGTGTTGCAAGTGTCTCAATTATTGAGTTGCAAGTGTGTCAATTATTGTGTTGCAAATTTTTCAGTTACTATTGTGTTGCAAGTGTGTCAATTATTTTGTTGAAAGTGTCTTAAGTCAGGGTCAACCTGACACCTCACTCCTCTGAGGATTTTGATTCTCCACTGTAATGTTTATATCGCATTATATTGGTGGATTTAGACATTTGAATAAGGTTGTAGCATTTAATGCTTTTGGGAGTTTTTGTTAAATATGAATGATGCAGTATAAAGATAAGAGCATATTTTTCCTAATGGATTATTGTGTTGTGGTCGGTTATATTTTTTACTTGCCAGAGACACTTGGCAACATTGTAGCTTCTGCCACTTCTGTCCATTTACAGTGTAGCTGCTGCCACTTCTGTCCACTTACATTGTAACTTCTGTCACTTTTGTCCACTCACATTTTAGCTTCTGTCACTTTTATCCACTCACATTGTAGCTTCTGTCACTTCTGCCCTCTCACCCCATAAGTCTCCTTCCCTTCACTTGCTTACTTAATATTCATATCTCCTATGGTTTCATCTCTCTTCATTCATGGATCTCTCAATACATCCTGTGTTTCCTGACTTCCCTGGTTTTATTTGATGGACTTTTGTTTTTTTTGCAAGTTTATCGTCTTTTTCTCTTTGTTGATCATTTTAGTTAAAAAAAGTTGTGCTGTAGTGGAAAACTATGTCAGACAGTGACTTACAAAACAAACTGAATGGTAGGGAATTAATTTTTATGTGGAATGTTAATTTATATATATGCCAATATTTTTTCAGGTACAACCATTTGTTGATACTGTTCTCTGTTGCATATATTGGAACAGCAGTTGTCTTCACACAGATATTTGGGGCCCTTGGTTTTATCTTGGCAAACTGCCTTAATATGGGCTTCCGTATTATACACAGGTAATATAACTGCTCTCTTTTTGTTAGGCCCATTTCAAGATTAATATACAGCACTGTATTTGCTAAAATTAAAGATCCATGGATAATTTGTGTGTCAAGTTCCATGAAGCAATAATAGAAATAATCCCACACTTCTCCCCAACACCTTAGCATTCACTTCTTTCACAACACCATTTATAAATATGTTATACAACCATGGTGACATCATATATCCTTAGCTAAGGCTTACTTTTACTGTAAAGTAACCCCCCTTCTCTCCTTCTCTCACTCAAAATAGCAAGGATTAAACCAATACACAAAGGTGGTGACCCAACAGATGTAAACAATTATAGGCCAATATCAAACTTGCCTTTACTTTCCAAAATCTTTCAGAAACTCATACACAAAAGGTTATACTCCTTCATAACATCACAAAGCATCCTTAACCCATGCCAGTTTGGCTTCAGGAAAAACAATAGCACAAATGACACAATAATAATAATTCTTGACCTACTTTACACAGCACTGGAAAAAATAAATACCCGCTTGGACTTTTTATCGACCTTAAGAAAGCTTTTGATACAGTAGATCACAGCATCCTACTCCTCAAGCTTGATCATTATGGTATAAGAGGCCATGCACTTGCATTTATCAAGTCCTACCTTACTAATTGAAAGCAATACATCTCTGTCAAGGACGCAACCTCCTCAACAAGACCCCTGGACACTGGTGTACCACAGGGTAGCGCTCTTGGCCCCCTCCTATTCCTTTTATACATCAACAATCTTCCAAGCATATCACAACAACTTATGCCTATTCTCTTTGTTGACGACATGACTTTTGTCATCTCCCACCCAAATCTTGCCTCGGTCAACACTATTGTTAACGAAGAACTCGCAAAAACAGCAACCTGGTTGACTGTCAGTAAACTTACACTTAATGACCGTATGTATGCCTTATTAATCTTAAGTTAGTTTAAGTTTGCCCGAAATGCTCTGCATATAAAGGGGCTTTTGAAATGTATATCCTTTGTACAAACATGTATCATGTCGAAATAAAATATAAATTACTAAATTTAAAAAGAAAAACTAAAGTTTTCTTTTTAAATTTAGTAATTTATACAGGAGAAGGGGTTACTAGCCCCTTGCTCCCGGCATTTTAGTTGCCTTTTACGACACGCATGGCTTACGGAGGAAGAATTCTTTTCCACTTCCTCATGGAGATAAGAGGAAATAAAGAAGAACAAGAACTATTAAGAAAATAGAAGAAAACCCAGATGGGTGTGTAAATATACAGTGGACCCTCAGTTTTCGTACAGCTCCCAACTCGAACAATTATTTAAGTGTATTTTTGGGGGTCTGAAACGACTAATCTAATTTACATTCGTCCTTATGGGAACAAATTCGTTCGGTAAAGGCACTCAAACAGCATTCTGGAAAGAATTATCAACGAAAACCGAGGGTCCACTGTATATGCATGTGTAGTGTGACCTAAGTGTAAGTAGAAGTATCAAGATATACAGTGGTACCTCGACTTATGATATTAATCCGTCAGAGAGGGCATATCTTAAGGCGAAACAATCGTTACCCGAATCAATTTTCCCCATAAGAAATAATGGAAATAAATTTAATCCGTCCAAGACTTCCAAAAGTAGTTAAATAAAATATTTTTTAGAACTTTTTGACATTAAATAATACACAATTTAATGAAGAATAACTAAATACACATGTAAATATTGTACAATAACATGTCACTTACATTTATTGAAGAGTTGTTGATGTGTGGAGGACGGGAGGAGGGGAGAAGGTGGCGTAGTATGTGTTTGGAAGGGGAATCCCCTTCCATTAACACTGCAGGTACCAAGTTCTTTTCTGGGGTTACTTCCCTTTTTCTTTTAATGGCACTAGGACCAGCTTGAGAGTCACTGGACCTCTTTTTAACAATAATTCTGTCCATGGAGCTCTGTGTCTGGCGATTCTTTAAAACATCCCTGAAGTGGGACACCACAGTGTCATTGTACAGGTTGCCAGCACGGCCTGCAACAGCATGGTTAGGGTGATATTCATCCATAAATGCTTGCACCTTGCTCCACATTCCACAAATCTCCTTAATCACTGAAGAAGGCACCTTCTTCCATCTCTGTTCCACCTCCTCCTCTGAACCATTGTCCTGACCTCTGGTCTCTTGTTCCAGTTGCTGTTGAAGCTCTTGCAGATCTTCCTTGTGCTCCTCCACCAACTGTTCCACATCCTCACCACTCACCTCTAACCCCATAGACTTGCCCAATTCCACAATTTCTTCCACAACAGGCTCAGGCTCAGGGTTCTGAGGCTCAGCCCCAAAACCTTCAAAATCCCTCTCTAGGACACAGTCTGGCCACAATTTCTCCAGGCAGAGTTCAAAGTCCTGGTAGTCACTCCCTCCCAAGCCTTACCTATAAGGTTTACACAATGCAGCATATGGAAATGGTTTTACAAAAGTCTCTTAGGGTTATATTCATGTCTGTGGTCACATCAAAGCACTTTTGAAACATTGCTTTGGTGTAGAGTTTTTAAAGTTGGAAATGACCTGCTGGTCCATGGGCTGGAGGAGAGGAGTGGTATTAGGGGGCAAGAACTTCACTTTGATGAATTTAAACTCCTCCACAATTTTCTCTACCAAGTTTGGAGGATGACAAGGAGCATTGTCCATTATCAGGAGGCACTTAAGTGGCAAATTATTGTCCAATAGATATTTCTTCACACTGGGGCCAAACACGCCATTGAACCAATCTAAGAAAATGTCCTTTGTGACCCATGCCTTTTGTTAGACTTCCACATCACACACAAGTTAGACTTGCTGACACCGCATCTGCCAAACACTCGGGATTTTCAAAAGATACACCAGTAAAGGCTTCACTTTGCAATCACCACTGGCATTAGCACAAAGCATCAAAGTTAGCCTGTCTTTCATAGGCTTATGTCCTGGCTGTGCCTTTTCTTCCTGAGTAATGAAGGTCCTGTTGGGCATTTTCTTCCAAAACAGGCCTGTTTCATCACAATTAAACACTTGTTGGGGAGGAATTGTTCAGCCTCTATGTACTCCTGGAATTCAGGCACATATTTTTCAGCCGCAATTTTGTCAGAACTGGCTGCCTCACCATGCCTCACAACACTATGTATGCCACTTCGATTCTTAAATTTGTGAAACCAGCCTCTGCTGGCTTTAAATTCGCTCGCTTCAGCACTCGTTGCAGGCATTTTCTTAACGAGATCATCATGCAACTGCCTTGCTTTTTCACATATTATTGCCTCCGAAACAGTATCTCCTGCTAACTGTTTCTCGTTGATCCACACCAACAACAACCTTTCCACATCTTCCAGCACTTGTGGTCTGTGTTTTGTGAACACAGATGAACCTTTTGCAACAACAGCTTCCTTGATTTTACGTGAATTTTTCTTGGCCACAATGGTAGCGATGGTAGAAAAGGCTTTACCATACAGCCTGGCCAGCTCACTGATACGCACTCCACTTTCATATTTTTCTATTATCTCCTTCTTCAGTTCTATCGTACATGTATTTATGTTCCTCTTTGCCACAGGCTTACCACTAGGATCTTTCCTTGGACCCATGGTAGCTTATTTAGCAGTTGCAAGCACTAAAAACAGTGGAATAATGACAATATACTGGTATGAATGCGTGGGTGTGGGTGGGTGGTCGCTCTCGCTTGTAAACAATAGCACACTGACGCTCCCTGGAGTGCGCGCTCAGCTGGGCGCCACACGGACACGTCCGGTACGAATGTCGTTACGCGACGCAAACATCGTTACTCGCAATCATTTTTTTTATGTTATAAATATCACTACTCGAAAATATCGTAAGCTGACAGCATCGTAACACGAGGTACGACTGTACCTGGTATCCTGCGTGTTTTTTTTTTTAATAAACTGGCCATATCCCATTGAGGCAGGGTGACCTAAAAAGAAAGACAAAATTTTATCTTTTTAACCCTTTGGGGGGTCGCCAGGCCCTCCCGAAACTCGTTCTCAGGGTAGCAAATTTTTCGGAAAAAAAAAAATTTCTTATGAAATGATAGAGAATCTTTTTCCGATCACAACGACACCAAAATTATGAAATTTGATCGAAAACTAACGGAATTATGCTTTCGCAAAGTTAGCGGTATCGATGACATTTACGCATCGGCGATTTCGCCCACTTTGAGCCCTATTTTCGGCAAATTCCAATGTTTCAGTCTACTAAAATTATAGCTATTTCGCTAGAATTTCATTTGTTCTATCAATTGAGTACAAAAAACAGCCAATTTACCGATTTCAACTACCCAATAAGGTGGTCAGAAATTCGCAATTTGGCCAATTTCACACAAATTTCAAAAGATGCCAATTTCAAAATAGGGTCCAGAGAAAATGAAACAGACATTCCTGGCACTCAAATAACATTTTATCTGTTTATTAGTCATGTCTCCAGGCCCCTTTTACTTTTGCTTTCCATTTTGAATTTATATTCTCACAAAAAATAAAAGATTTACGGTTATGTATACAACTGCATCATTGTAAAAATGGTATAAATAATATCAACGCACTTGTGCAAGAATATTAGACTACCCAGTTGATGTGTATTGGACGCATGGCGTGATTTGTTTACTCTTGAACATAGGCAAAAATCAAACATTTTCGCTATTTTGCGCTCGGTTTCAAGGTACTTGTCATCGTGAAACCAGTCAAAATTATCTCTATTTCTGTAATATATCATCCATTCTATCAAATGAGACTAAGAAAACAAGAATACAAGCATAAATACCATACGAAAATAGACTGCAAAGTCGCTGTTTTAAACCAAAAACACGGTCATTTTTTTTTCCTCATTATGCACTGTGTGGTGCAGGATATTTTTTTATACTGCACACACTGACCGCACAGGCCCATTCTCTCACATCTATGCCTACCAGCCTGTTTCTGCTTGATTTGAGGGCGCTAGAAATTAGGCGTACTAGTACGACCAAAACCCTGGCGCGTAAGCCGTACTAGTAAGGCCGAAACCCCAAAAGGGTTAAATTTAGTACTATAATGTATACAGGAGAAGGGGTTACTAGCCCTTCCTCCCAGCATTTTAGTCACCTCTTACGATACGCATGGCTTACGGAGGAAGAATTCTGTTCCACTTTCCCATGGAGATAAGAGGAAATAAACAAGAACAAGAACTAGTAAGAAAATAGAAGAAAACCCAGAAGGGTGTGAATATGTATATGCAAGACGTACCTGAAATCTTGCATGTTTATGAGACAGAAAAAAGACACCAGCAATCCTACCATCATGTAAAACAATTACAGGTTTCCATTTCACACTCATTTGGCAGGACAGTAGTACACCTCCCTGGTGTGGCTGCCATCTTTCAACCTACTACCTAGGACTTAACAGGCTTATTCCCCTATAATTCTTACACTCAGTCTTGCCCCCCCTTTTTCCTTATACAAAGGCACTATGCATGCTTACTGCCAATCGGTAGGTACCTTACCTTTTTACATGCATAAACTTTCTTCTTCTTTTAACATATCGGCCGTTTCCCACCAAGGTGGGGTGGCCCAAAGAGAAAAAACAAAAGTTTCTCTTTTTAACTTTATTAATGTATACAGGAGAAGGGGTTACTAGCCCCTTGCTCCCGGCATTTTAGTCGACTCTAACGACACGCATGGCTTACGGAGGAAGAATTCTGTTCCACTTCCCTGTGGAGATAAGAGGAAATAAGAACAAGAACTAGTAAGAAAATAGAAGAAAACCCAGAGGGGTGTGTATATATATATTTCTTTCTTTCAACACATCGGCCGTTTCCCACCAAAGCCGGGTGGCCCAAAAGGAAAAACGAAAGTTTCTCCTTTTACATTTAGTAATATATACAGGAGAAGGGGTTACTAGCCCCTTGCTCCCGGCATTTTAGTCGCCTCTTACGACACCCATGGCTTACGGAGGAAGAATTTTGTTCCACTTCCCCATGGAGATAAGAGGAAATAAGAACAAAAACTAGTAAGAAAATAGAAGAAAACCCAGAGGGGTGTGTATATATATATGCTTGTACATGAATGTATAGTGTGACCTAAGTGTAAGTAGAAGTAGCAAGACATACCTGAAATCTTCCATGTTTATGAGACAGAAAAAAGACACCAGCAATCCTACCATTATGTAAAACAATTACAGGCTTTCATTTTACACTCGCTTGGCAGGACGGTAGTACCTCCCTGGGCGGTTGCTGTCTAACATGCATAAACGTATTACACAAATACACCAACCACTTCAAAACTATATTCCCATCTACTTTTAACATTTTTGTCTTAATTGCAGTTCCTTACCTTTAAGTGTTATACTTCAATGTAAACACTTGATCTACATACCCCCTACCCTTCCTAAGTCTTCCTTCCTTCTCTGCAGTCATACTTTTTGTCTTACCCTAATCTCTTTTGATAATAGATCTACCTTACACGTTAACTGGTGTGCTCTACAGAGTTTTTCTTTTTTAAAACACACTGGCCGTCTCCTACCGAGGCAGGGTGATTCAAAAAAGAAACACTTTCACCATCATTCACACTATCACTGTCTTGTCAGAGGTGCACAGATACAACAGTTTAGATGTCCCTCCAAAGAGCAAATATTTCTAACACCTCCTTTAGAGGGTAGGCATTGTACTTCCCACCTCCAGGACCCAGTGAAGTGATTGTGCTTTGTTTTTGTTCCAGGTTTCTGTTTACCTGAGGAATATAATACATGCTGAAGTTGGTGGAGTGTGTCTTCCAGCTGTTGCGCTGGGAATTCAAGTCGTTCTTCTATCTTATATACTAGTACTTATTTAACCTCTTTTTCTTCAAATAGCTGTTGCCTGTTACCAAACCTCTTTCTGTACATAATTCAGTTAGAGGCTTCTCATTATCATTTATCCCTGACACTCCAAACTTGCCTACTAGACTGCCTACAAAGTCTTCCACTTCAGCATTCAGGTTCCTACAATAATTATTCTCTCACTTGTGTGTGTGTGTGTGTGTGTGTGTTTGTGTGACTTATTCACAACGTGTAAACGTCACTTGGTCTCTCTAAGTCTCTAAATATTTGCTTAACACCTCCCCAAATTTTTCTCTCTCACTCCCCTCTCCTCCTCAGATGCATAAACTCAAATACAGTTAGTATTTTCCTTGATTTTGAAAGGTTTTTATCAAAATGAAACAGGTAACAGAATGGAACATGATGTCTGTCCTTTGATTCAGCAAAGAAAGCAGTGGTGTTTGGGTGAATGTAAACAGATGACTTGACAATAAGAGATCTAACAGTTTACAGTGTTATAGGTGTTATGTTGACAAGTTGTTATTCCTATTAGCGATTCATGGAATATGAACAAGGAATTAACTTACAGGAAGGTGGAATTATTCTCAGCAAGTTTAACAGGTTTTTATTTATATAAAACTAATTTATTCTTTCACAGTATTTGCTACCATTTATTGTGTGTATTTTGCATAATCTTCACTACCTCGTGTACATGATCTATGTTTTTTCTCTCCACAGTTATTGGTTCATTCATAAGCAATACCAAGGAAGTGAATACAATCCCCTGAGGTCTCTACAAATTCCACTCAGAGTCGTTGTTATCTTTGTCTTTACCCTAGTCCTCACGGCAATTTCAGAGGTGAGTTCTGTACATATTTTTTTTTTGACAAACCGGTCGTATCCCACCGAGGCAGGGTGACCTAAAAAAAAAAATTAAAGTTTTTCTCTTTAAATTTAGTAATTTATACAGAAGGGGTTACTAGCCCCTTGCTCCCAGCATTTTTTTTTTAACACATTGGCCTTCTCCCACCGAGGCAGGGTAACCCAAAAAGAAAAACGAAAGTTTCTCTTTTTAAATTTAGTAATATATACAGGAGAAGGGGTCACTAGCCCCTTGCTCCCAGCATTTTAGTCGCCTCTTATGACATGCATTTCTTATGGAGGAATTCTGTTCCACTTTCCCATGGAGATAAGTGGAAATGAACAAGAACTAGGAAGAAAATAGACGAAAACCCAGAGGGGTGTGTATACGTATATATGCTTGTACAGTGGACCCTCGGTTTTCGTTCAAAATTCTTTCCAGAATACTGTTCAAGTGCTGTTACCGAACAAATTTGTTCCCATAAGGACAAATGTAAATTAGATTAGCCGTTTCAGACCCCCAAAAATACACTTACAAAAGCTCTTACAAAAATACACTTACATAATTGTTCGAGTTTGGAGGTGAACGAAAACCGAGGGTCCACTGTACATGTATGTGTAGTGTGACCTAAGTGTAAGTAGAAGTGATTGTGCTGTGTTTTTGTTCCAGGCTTCTGTTTACCCGAGGAATATAATACTACATGCTGGAGTTGGTGGAGTGTGTCTTGCAGCTGTCACCTACTTGTTGCGCTGGGAGTTCAAGCCTTTGTTGGAGAAGATATTACAGTTTACCAGTAAATCTCTCTCAAGATTTAGTGAGCAGAATGAAGACTCTGACAAACATCAGTTTAGTAAAGTATTATTAGTAGATAAAGTACATTGGTTCCTGTATAGGAGATAATTTAAACAGCTTTTATATACATACATGTATGCAATAAATTCTATACAAAATATTGAGTGGTTCTTAACCCTTAAGCTGTTCATGATATATAAATCGAGAGATATTTATATGAAATGCATGTATGATGTGTGTTATATATGAACTAGAGCCTGATTCATGGAACTATTTATAAAGAAACAGGTTCCGACCAACCGGTCGTAAGTCAAAATGGACGCAAGTCGAACCTTATGCTTATAGTGTATTGTATTTTATACTATAAGGTTTAGGAGAAACACTGTAGTGTATACATCACAAACAGTTGTTTATTTGCATACAAAACATTGGTATACATGAAAACATACGAAAACATTCATATGCATGAACAGAAAAGTACAAAATAACTTAAGCTAAGCTGTAAACAGTATGATCGTAAGTACGAGCGGTCGTATGTTGAGCAGGTCGTAAGTCAGATGGTAGTTGTAATAATAATAATCTGTTTAAGCACTAAACCCGGGAAGGTGATACAGTGTATTTGTATATGTGGGCCCACTTAGTACTACAAAATATTCCCAGGTAAAACAAATTGTCCTATACTGTACTAAGAAAAAAGTTAATTTATTTTGAATCCCAGTGAAACCTACTAGGCTTCCAGGGAAGTGACTCTTATAGTGGGAAGTTTATGGTAGTTATAAAATGCCATATAAAGAACTTATCACTGATCAGAATTGCTACACAGTAGTTGAGTGTATCATACCAACAATAGTCCTGGAACCAAGTCTTGTTTGTAATATTCCAGATGACTGCTAAATCTCCCATGCACTCTGCAAACAGTGTCTACATGGGCCTCCTCACTGAGGTGTTATCAATTTTTGGTTATGATTTTTTCTTACTTTCTCTACTTTGTCATATGTTTGTACCTTGCTTGGTACAATACTCACCTCAAGGTCCTCCTTGAATGAAGAGAGTGAGTGGGTGTGTGCATGCATGTGTGCACGGGCATGTGTGTGCATGTGCATGTGTGTGTATGTGAGTTTGTGTGTGTGTAAAAGAGAGAGATGAATATCACATGTGTTGCCGGCATTGCCTGTGGCTCTCACTCTATGCCGATGAAAGCATCACTATTAACCGATGCTTCACAGGCGAATAATTGTCACCATCACTTGACCAATCATCAATTGTTAGGAAATCAAAGTCTGCATCACTATCATTACTAATCACATCTGTGCTCACGCCACAGGAGAATATTAGCTTTTACTTAGGGTGTTGACATATTTTGAACGCACCGAGGCCTAAGGTAGATTGTCATGGGTCACTGGGGTCTCTGCTATTTCTAGCAGTTTATTTCTCACTTTTCCCTTGAAAATAAAGAACTCATCCTTGGAATCCAAATCCTCATTGTTGGAATTGTCACTAGAATAAAGGATAATGATGGTGGACAATGCTAAACTGAGATGGCTATCCCATGATGCACTGCGATTGCCCTGATTTTTTGTATGCATGCTGCACACACTGACCCATTTTTTCATGTCTAGGCCTACCAGGCTTCTTGTGCCAGGATTAAAGATACTAGAATTTATTCATAAATTTACATAAGCGACATTGGTTTCAGTAACTTAGATTTACACGAGACGGTGAAAGGGGTTAAAGAGTAGCACTAAACCTGTAGGTATCACACACCACTTGAGGAATGGGAGGCAATCAGGTTCGATCCATGGATGGGGAGAAAAAGTCAAATTCCTTAAATCTAAGGTTTCCTCTTCACCAAGAACCTTCCTTGAGAAGAAGACGACCTCAAACTACTCTGGCACCAGGATAAGATGTGAAATGACATTGCTTCTTAAGGTCCTTCGAAGAAGGCAGTCCTATAGTCAAGGTATACTGGAGGAGGAGGAAATGTCATTATTGTGATAAGGGAATAGGTATAAAGCCAGCACCAGGTTTGGCCAGTAAATTTTTTTTCCCCTTTTAGTTTACCAGAAACTAAAATCATGATGGTATACCTTTGTTTACAATCTGTGTTATAATGAGTATTGGGCTTAAGCAGACAGATTTATCAGTTCTTATTTGCCTTATAAGCACTGGAATTGCTCATGCCAAAAATCAATACAAATACTACTGTAGTTTCTATTAAATGTTAACACTCTTCCCCTCTCAATATTAGTTTGATTAAGTAAAGATAATATTACATTTAACCACTAATATTTATGGACACCACAAATTACAAAGGCTAGGCATAGACAGTGCCTTCATTTGTATTGTCGTAATTTTCAGTAGTAGTACATTAATGGGCGAGTACTAAACTCATAAACCCATAGACTGTTCAACTGCCTCCCAGCATACATAACTGGGATTACCAATAGACCCCTGAGTGTCTTCAAGAGGGAGCTGGACAGGCACCGAAAGTCAGTACCTGAGAAGCCAGGCTGTGGTTCATATGTCAGTTTACGTGTGGCCACCAATAACAACCTGGTTGATCAGACTGATCCACCGCGAGGCCTGGTCATGGACTGGGCTGCAGGGGCGTTGACCCCAGAACACCCTCCAGGTATACTCCAGGTATAGGGATCATACAGTGCATGGAGGAATGGGAGACATTCAGGTTTGATCCAAGAAAGAGGGCAGGTCCAATTCCCCAGATCAAGAGCCCCTTGCCAGCATCAAGGAACCTTCCTTCAAGGGTTAATATCCAGCAAGTTCTTCAGTTAGTCTTGCTCTAACACAAACTTCAAGTGACAGTGCTAAGTTTGAGGAACAAAAACTGAAGGATCTTTCTTGGTAAGAAATTTTGCTCTTATAATACATCTTGGATAAGTAACAGGCTATATATATTTCCATGTTTTTATGTTCCTTATATGTATAAATATCACTCGTGCAAATACTTTTGCAGGTAAATATGAATATAGCATGTCAGTGGCTCTCCTTGCACTCAATTTACATTGTAACTACCAATACCTATGTAATCTGCAATGAAATATAATTTACTTTACTTTACTTTACAATTATACCACATTGTGAAGATCTATGACAAAAGACATGACTAGCCAATAAATTGAAATTTCTATTAGCAGAGTAATTTCTCCATACATTGTATTATAATCTAGTCAAAACACAACTGCTAAAACATTTGGAATATACAGAACTTCATGGCTGTAGACGCAACACTTAACTTCCTAGTTTTTGAAACATCTTACCACTATCCATAAACAATACATAAAAACTGAAGCAACCTTTCAAATCAAAGTTTAATTTTTCACATCATACAAGCACAACCGCTTCACAGAGACCATTAAAACTTTTAAGTCTTAAAGGCTATGTTAGAGGCATTATACTACTTTCCCAAATTAATGCAAACACATTCTTACAAGATTTTATGGTTTCAGAATTTAAACATCTCAACAGGGTTTCCTGAAGTTCTTGCCAGCAAATTTGGCATTGGCCCCAAGCTCGTCCTCAATACGAAGGATTTGGTTACATTTTGCCAGACGCTCAGAGCAGCAGAGAGCACCAGTCTTTATCTGTCCAGTACACAGACCCACATCCAGGTCAGCAATGAAGTAATCTTCCGTCTCACCAGATCTGTTGGGATGAACACATACCAAACAATATTTTATTTTGCTTATCACTACTAATACCTGGGGAGGGTTTTGGGGGTCAATGACCTCACAGCCCAGTCTAAGACCAGGTCTCGTGGTGGATCAGGGTCTGATCAATCAGGCTGTTACTGCTGGCCGCACACAAACCGACGTACGAACCACAGCCCGGCTGGTCAGGTACAGACTTTAGGTGCTTGTCCAGTGCCTGCTTGAAGACAGTCAGGGGTCTATTGGTAATCCCCCTTATGTACTCTGGGAGGAAGTTGAACAGTCTTGGGCCCCTGACACTACTTGCCTACATGTGGTTGCAGGAGTTGAATCCAACCTCCTGGTCCTTACTGCATTTCAGATTCACTCCCTCTTAGTCTCATAGGCTCTGTTATACAGTCAGATCTTATAAAGCTCCTCCATATAGGATGATTTTTTTGTAAATGTGATTGATAAAATGCATCAACAACTGAATAGCAAATGAAAAGACCTTCATTGTACATGACATTCAATTTTGGATTAACTTTTTAATTGCATTTCCAAAAAGTCACACTTACAGAATAGTGTACCTATTTTTAAATATGTATACCCCTCAAGGGAGGTTCCTTGATGCTGGTGAGGGGCTCTTGATCTAGGAAATTGGATCTGTGCTCCAGTTCCTTGAATTAAGCCTGAATACCTTCCACATCCCCCCACAAGCGCTGTATAATCCTACGGGTTTAGCGCTTCCCCTTCATTATAATAATAATTAAATCTGTATATGGATCCTGTCGTCACCGATTCTTGACCACCCAGAGGCAAATAGAAACCTCTTGTGTCTGGCGCTCAGCAGACGGAGGATCGAGCCTCCACTCACCAACTATCTTTGCTACATGATAACTTATGACTCCCAACAAATCTTGCCTCCTCATACCCACTGCTTATGAGACTACTAAAAATATCAACCTGGATGACACCAACAAACTTACACTTAAAATAGAGGCAACCTTATTATTATGTTTGGTAATAGAACAGGTATGCAAACTGAACATAATGATTGCACAACATTCATTCTAAACACAATGAGGCCAAATTCCTGGCACCTACACCTCGAGAGCAAACATGATCTTCAGCATCCCATACTAAACCAACTATTTGCAAAAAGTATCCAAAACGGTTGGGATCCTTTCCCAAAACATGTTACTATGTACTAAAATCATCCCTACTCACACTATACTATTCACCATCTATCTACCTCTATGCATATGTGCTTGGTGATCAACAGTAAGATTATCACTGAATCCTAATCCCAGGCAACACCTTCCTAACTTCAAAGACCTAAATTTACTCACTGTCAGAACATCCAATTTCAGCACCTTGCAACCACATGACAGAACATCCAACACTTGTACTTCAGTCTTACATGTACAAATCATCCACACTTTCACTCATCTTGCTACCTACATGTACAGAAATCACACATTCACTCAACAGTGCAACCTACATTTCAGAACATCCTAAACTTACTCCTGTCCAGAAATCACACACTACTGTGCACCTAATGTACAGAACATCCACCACTACTTGCACTACATGTCAGAACATCACACTTACATGCTACATGCAGAACATCCACACTTACTACTGTGCAACCTACATGTACAGAACATCCACACTTACTACTGTGCAACCTACATGTACAGAACATCCACACTTACTACTGTGCAACCTACATGTACAGAACATCCACACTTACTACTGTGCAACCTACATGTACAGAACATCCACACTTACTACTGTGCAACCTACATGTACAGAACATCCACACTTACTACTGTGCAACCTACATGTACAGAACATCCACACTTACTACTGTGCAACCTACATGTACAGAACATCCACACTTACTACTGTGCAACCTACATGTACAGAACATCCACACTTACTACTGTGCAACCTACATGTACAGAACATCCACACTTACTACTGTGCAACCTACATGTACAGAACATCCACACTTACTACTGTACAACCTACATGTACAGAACCATAAATTCCAATATTAACCTTGAACTAAAACACTTTCTTGATAGTTGTGACAGGACTCATAGACACAATACCACACACAAAAACCTCTATGACATTCCCCGTGTCCGGCTAAATCTATACAAACGTTCAATGTACATTAAAGGACCTAAAATCTGGAACTCCCTACCTGAAAACTCCAGAACTGCAGACTCAGCCACCATTTTCAACATTATCATCAAAAAACATCTTATCTCACTAACACCCCACCAATATAGTTATTGTCTAATAAATTTGAAACTAGTTTACTGATTTACTCCAATATTGTAGCTTTAATAGAAACTGTGTAACATGCTAAGACAAAACCATTCTTATTACTAATTTTTTTACAATCTAAATATTCTGAACTACCTCACTATGGTAAATATATTTAATCATTTGAAATTTGTACTAATTTGTAATTTGTGATACAATCTAGTTATCCTGAACTAACTCACTATTGTAAATCTGTTTAATCATTTGAAATTTGTATTCATATGTAATTTGTAATATAGATTAAGAACTAGTATTAAGTGGCTCTCCTTGCATTACAGTTTTATAATTGTTTTATAATTGTAACTACCAATAACATTGTACACTTGTAACATGCATTGAAATAAAAATTATTATTATTATTATTATTATTATTATTATTATTATTAAGTCTGCCCTAAATGCCCAGGCATGCCCAGGCATGCTAGGCATGCTAACGGCCATCTTTGTAATTATTGTCTTTTAATGTAAAACACACATTGTAATTTTTACAGAGAAATAAAGCATCTTGAATCTGATGTGAAGTGCCCCGCGTGCCCCACCGTGCCTCGCCGTGCCCCGCGTGCCTCGCCGTGCCCCGCCGTGCTACGCGTTTTTTTCATGATTACCGCGACCTTACTTGCGTGTTAGAACTTTAGATTGTACCAGTGAACTTACAAGGTTCATCTCTCCAGCGCTTAGAATCAATCTAGCAGAAAATAATATACATTGCGTCAAAAAAAAGGGAGAATTAGTGTACAATACCTGCGAGAGTCGTGCTCCCAGAGGGGACCTTACACTTAGTATGCAAATAACAATAATATTAGAATTTTTTGTCAGAGGAAAGTCTCAATGATAATACAGTGTCATACATAGTGTTTATCACAGTAGTATATAGATAAGATACCATAATAAATGTAAGGTGAAAATTAAGGCAAATTTAGGCCTAGAGGGGCAGGTTTCATGTGGTAAACAGTCGCCAACAGTCGCCAGACCATACCACGCAGGTCTGCTCGTTTTATTAATATTCTAAACCTGCCAGTGTACCCGACCTATAATTTAGTGATACCATCCACATAGTGACATCATCCAGAAACCTCTACAGTGTTGCCGTAGCTAATAACCAGTAACAAATCGGTACTTATTGTGATGGAGTGACGAATACAGTTTGTGGTAATACACTAAACCTGTAGTTAGCAGCGGTCGCAATATACACAACGAAAATCAAATATACTCCATTAATCTTCATCTTCAGAAGCCACCGGCTGCTCCAACACGCAAGTTATACTTTTTGCATCAAACTGAACACATATTACTCTGTTAAATATTTTTCCAGTAGTTCTTTTCATGAGCTAGTCCCAAATCACCGACTGGATACGTCCAAAATAAGTGATCCACTAATCCGGATTCGTCCAAGAAATAAGTGAACCAACGACCGGATTCAAACGGATTCGTTGAAAACTAGGTATCCTTTGACCGGACTCGTAAGCTGATAGGGTTTTACGCGCCCTCATCAAACACCCAAACAGTAATTACAACAAATAGATACAATACAAATAGACAGGTGGCCCGGTGGTCTGGTAGCTAGAGCTCTCGCTTAACACACGGAGGGCCCGGGTTCGATTCCCGGCGGTGGAAACATTTCGACGTGTTTCCTTACACCTGTTGTCATGTTCACCTAGCAGCAAATAGGTACATGGGTTGTTAGTCAACTGGTGTGGGTCGCATCCTGGGGGACAAGATTAAGGACCCCAATGGAAATAAGACAGACAGTCCTCGATGATGCACTGACTTTCTTGGGTTATCCTGGGTGGCTAACCCTCCGGGGTTAAGAATCCGAAGAAATCTTATCTTATCTTATCTTTTGGCAGACCTACTTTTAAGATGGTTATTAGTAAAAATATACAGTGATCCACTAACCGAATTCGTTCGGATTCGCCCGGATTCGTCCAAGAAATAAGTGAACAAAAGGACCGGATTCGTCGGAAATAAGGTATTCTCTGACCAATTTCAAAAGTTGACGGGTTTTTACGCGCCCTTATGGGTATTTTTTTTTTTTTGTGTGTGTGTACTATCCTAGTTGTACTCACCTAGTTGTGGTTTCAGGGGTCGATTCATAGCTCCTGGCCCCGCCTCTTCACTGGTCGCTACTGGGTCACTCTCCCTGCGCCATGAGCTTTATCATACCTCTTCTTAAAGCTATGAATGGATCCTGACTCCACTACATCGCTTCCCAAACTAGTCCACTTCCCGACCACTCTGTGGCTAAAGAAATACTTCCTAACATCCCTGTGATTCATCTGAGTCTTCAACTTCCAACTGTGTCCTCTTGTTGCTGTGTCCCATCTGGAACATTCTGTCTCTGTCCACCTTGTCAATTCCTCTCAATATTTTATATGTCGTTATCATGTCCCCCTATCTCTCCTGTCCTCCAGTGTCGTCAGGTCGATTTCCCTTAACCTCTCCTCGTAGGACGTACCCCTTAGCTCCGGGACTAGTCTTGTTGGAAATCTTTGCACTTTCTCTAGTTTCTTTACATGTTTGACTAGGTGTGGGTTCCAAACTGGTGCTGCATACTCCAATATGGGCCTAACGTACACAGTGTACAGGGTCCTGAACGATTCCTTATTAAGATGTCGGAATGCTGTTCTTAGGTTTGCTAGGCGCCCGTATGCTGCAGCTGTTATTTGGTTGATGTGCGCCTCAGGAGATGTGCCTGGTGTTATACTCACCCCCAGATATTTTTCCTTGAGTGAGGTTTGTAGTCTCTGGCCCCCTAGACTGTACTCCGTCTGCGGTCTTCTTTGCCCTTCCCCAATCTTCATGACTTTGCATTTGGTGAGGTTGAACTCCAGGAGCCAATTCCTGGACCAGTCCTGCAACCCTTTGTAGTTCTGCCTGGTCTCGTCCGATTGAATCCTTCTCATCAACTTCACATCATCTGCGAACAAGGACACTTCGGAGGTTATTCCTTCCGTCATGTCGTTCACAAATACCAGAAACAGCACCGGTCCTAGGACTGACCCCTGTGGAACCGCACTCATCACAGACGCCCACTCTGACACCTCGCCATGAACCATGACTCGCTGCTGTCTTCCTGACAGGTATTCCCTGATTCATTGGAGTGCCTTCCCTGTTATCCCTGCCTGGTCCTCCAGCTTTTGCACTAATCTCTTGTGTGGAACCGTGTCAAACGCCTTCTTACAGTCCAAGAAAATGCAATCCACCCACCCCTCTCTATCTTGTCTTACTGCTATCACCCTGTCATAGAACTCTAGTATGTTTGTGACACAGGATTTCCCGTCCCTGAAACCGTGTTGACTGTCGTTGACAAGCTCATTCCTTTCTATGTGTTCCACCACTCTTCTCCTGATAATCTTCTCCATGACTTTGCATACTATACATGTCAGTGACACTGGTCTGTAGTTAAGTGCTTCATGTCTGTCTCCTTTTTAAAGATTGAGACTACATTTGCTGTCTTCCATACCTCAGGTAGTCTCCCTGTTTCAATAGATGTGTTGAATATTGTTGTTAGGGGTACACAAAGTGCCTCAGCTCCCTCTCTCAGGACCCATGGAGAGATGTGATCCGGCCCCATCGCCTTTGAGGTATCTAGCTCACTCAGCAGCCTCTTCACTTCTTCCTCGGTTGCGTGTATTGTGTCCAACACTTGATGGTGTACCCCTCCTCTCTGTCTTTCTGGAGTACCTTCTGTCTCCTCGGTGAACACTTCTTTGAATCTCCTGTTGAGTTCCTCACACACTTCGCGGCCATTTCTTGTGATCTCTCCTCCTTCCTTCCTTAGCCTGATCACCTGGTCCTTGACTGTTGTTCTCCTCCTGATGTGACTGTACAACTTTTTTGGGTCAGATTTGGCTTTCCCTGCTATGTCATTCTCGTACTGTCGTTGGGCCTCCCTTCTTACCTGTGCATATTCGTTTCTGGCTCTACGACTGCTCTCCTTATTTTCCTGGGTTCTTTGCCTTCTAAGAACATAAAGGAGGAACACTGCAGCAGGCCTGTTGGCCCATACTAGGCAAGTCCTTCACAATCCATCCCACTAACAGAATAATTGCCCAACCTAATTTTCAATTCTACCCAAGAAATAAGCTTTGATGATTCAATTAATTCATATGCCTTGAAAGGTGCAGTTAGTGTGCAGCAATATTCCAGCCTAGATAGAACAAGCGATCTGTAAAGTGTCAACATGAGCTTGGCATCCCTGGTTTTGAAGGTTCTCATTATCCATCCTGTCATTTTTCTAGCAGATGCAATTTCTACGGTGTTATGGTCCTTGAAGGTGAGATCCTCTGACATGATCACTCCCAGGTCTTTGACATTAGTTTTTCGCTCTATTGTGTGGTTGGAATTAGTTTTGTACTCCGATGAGATTTTAATTTCTTCACTTTTTCCGTATCTGAGTAATTGAAATTTATCATCATTGAACTTCATATATCCTCAAGACCTTATTTATATCCCCCTTATTAATACCCATCTTCCACTTATATACCTCGATCATGTCTCCCCTCATTCTTCGTCTTACAAGTGAATGTAATTTAAGGGTCTTCAATCTTTCTTCATACGGAAGATTTCTAATGCTATGAATTAACTTTGTCATTCTAAGCTGAATGTTTTCTAACGAATTAATATCCATTCTGTAATATGGAGACCAGAACTGAGCTGTGTAATCTAGGTGAGGCCTTACTAACGATGTATAAAGCTGTAATATAACCTCTGGACTTCTGTTGCTTACACTTCTTGATATAAATCCCAGTAATCTGTTTGCCTTATTACGTACGCTTAGGCATTGCTGTCTTGGTTTAAGGTTGCTGCTTACCATAACCCCCAAGTCCTTCTCGCAATCTGTATGGCTAAGTTCTACGTTATTTAACTTATAAGTGCTTGGGTTATGGACACTCCCGAGCTTCAGAACCTTGCATTTATCTACAATGAACTGCATCTGCCACTTTTCTGACCAGGAATTGAGTTTGTCTAAATCCTCCTGAAGTTCCCTGACATCTACGTTTGAATCAATTATCCTACCTATCTTCGTGTCGTCGGCGAATTTGCTCATATTACTAGTAATTCCCTCATCAAGGTCATTAATATATAAACAACAATGGGCCTAAGTGGAACACCACTTGTTACAGATCCCCACTCGGATTTAACCCCATTTATGCACACTCTCTGCTTCCTATTGGTGAGCCATGACTTGATCCATGACAGCACTTTTCTCCCAATGCCATGAGCTGCCACTTTCTCTAACAGTCTCTGGTGCAGTACTCTATCAAAATCCTTACTAAAATCTAAATAAACAATATCGAATTCTTTATCGTGATCAACAGCCTCAAAAGCTTTACTAAAGAAGGTTAATAAATTAGATAAGCAGGAACGTCCCCTCGTGAATCCATGGTGAGTATCATTAATTAAATTATGGTTATCTAGATGGCTTCTAATAATATCAGCTATAATTGACTCTAGTAATTTGCCTACAATTGAGGTCAGGCTTATTGGGCGGTAATTTGATGGTAGTGACTTGTCCCCTGCTTTAAAAATAGGAATTACATTAGCCATCTTCCACATATCAGACACTACACCTGTTTGAAGAGATAAATTAAAAATGTTAGATATTGGTTCACAGAGTTCCATTTTGCATTCCTTAAGAACCCTTGCAAAAAGCTCATCAGGACCCGGCGATTTATTTTGTTTCAGTCGGTCTACTTGTTTCATAACCATTTCGCTAGTGACTGTGATATTACATAATTTATCTTCTTCAGGGCCACTATAAAAATTAATTACTGGGATATTATTAGTGTCTTCCTGTGTGAAAACCGAGAGAAAATAATTATTAAAAATAGAGCACATATCATTCTCCTTGTCAGTAAGATGCCCATAGTTATTTTTAAGGGGACCTATCTTATCCCTAACTTTTGTTCTATAAACCTGGAAAAAACTTTTTGGGTTAGTTTTTGAATCCCTAGCAACTTTAATTTCATAGTCCCGTTTAGTTTCTCTTATAACCTTTTTAACGTCCCTCTTAATGTCAGTATACTAATTTATAAGATGACCCTCACCTCTATTTATGCGCCTATAAATTCCTTTCCTCTGCCCTAAAAGATATTTGAGCCTATTATTCATCCATTTTGGGTCATTTCTACTTGATCTAATTTCTTTATACGGGATAAATGTTCTTTGGGCTGCCTGTATAGTGTTAAGAAAGCTGTCATATTGATAGCTCTCTTCGTTACCCCAGTCCACAGTTGATAAGTGTTCTCTAAGCCCATTATAATCTGCTAAACAAAAGTCTGGGACTGTTACTGAATTATCCCTACTATCATACATCCATTCAATGCTAAAGGTAATTGACTTATGGTCACTTGTACCGAGTTCATTTGTAATTTCTAAATTATTAACAAGGGATTCCTTGTTTGCCAGAACCAAGTCAAGTAGGTTATTTCCCCTTGTAGGTTCTGTCACAAACTGCTTCAAAAAACAATCCTGAACTACTTCTAAAAAGTCGTTTGATTCTAAATTACCTGTCAAGAAATTCCAATCAATCTGACTAAAGTTAAAGTCCCCTAGAATTACTACGTTATCGTGCCTTGTGGCCTTAACAATTTCCTCCCAAAGTAGTTTCCCTTGTTCCCTATCTAAGTTTGGAGGACGATATATCACGCCTAAAATCAATTTTTCACACCCCTCTGAAAATTCTATCCAGACAGACTCTCTATGTATTATTTCAGACTTTATACCCGTTTTTATGCAACAATTTAAATGATCACGGACATAGAGTGCCACCCCACCCCCCTTCCCGATACTTCTGTCTACTTGGAACAATTTAAAACCCTGAATGTGACATTCAGCAGGCATGTCCCGATTTTTCATATTAAACCACGTCTCAGTTAATGCAAAAAAAATCAATATTACCTGCACTTGCAACTAATCTCAATTCGTCCATCTTATTTCTCGCACTACGACTGTTAGTATAAAAAATGTTCAGAAAACCTCCCTTCTCTTTACTCTTCTTGTTCATTTCTGTTTTTCCACTATACCTATTGCTGTCCTTGTCACCTAGTGCCACTGACTTTCTAATATCCACCTTATTCTGCCTATTACTAGTTCTCCTAAAATTCATAACATTACTACACTGGGACTTCACTGTTTTCCCCCCATAACCCATACCACTAACTTTTTCTAGTTTAAAGCTCTAACAGCTCCCTCCACTGCAGTTGCCAGTGCCCCCACCCCAGACCTAGATAAGTGAACCCCATCCCTGGCATACATGTCATTTCTGCCATAGAAGAGGTCCCAGTTGTCAATGAATGTTACTGCATTTTCCTTACAGTATTTGTCCAGCCAGCAATTGACACCAATTGCCCTGGACAACCATTCATTTCCAACTCCTCTCCTTGGGAAAATACCACATATGACAGGGTTCCCACCCATCTTCCTAATTCTGTCTATTGCTGACCTATAGCTGCTAATCAGCTCCTCACTCCTACGCCTGCCAACATCGTTGCCTCCAACACTGAGACAGATAATAGGATTGCTCCCATTACCTCTCATGATGTCGTCCAGATGGCTAACAATATCCTTCATCCCAGCCCCAGGATAACACACCCTCTGCCTCCTATTTCTATCCTTAAGACAAAATTCCCTATCCATAAACCTAATCTGACTGTCCCCAACTAAAACAATGTTCTTACCTCGACTGGTGGTGTGCATGACGTTCTCGACGGTCTTTGTAGAGATGGTCTTCGCTGGGATGTCTTCACATTAGTCTGATAACAAGGAAAAAGAGTTCTTGGTTTTCACAGCAGTCTCCTGGACCTTCTTCAACTTCAGCTTCGTCCCTTCAGATCCGACTAGCATCCATTCGTTGGTCTGATCATCGGCGACATTGTTCTGGGAATAATCCTTGCATATACCCTTCAAACGTTGAATTTCTCTTCTAGCTTCCATTAATTCCGCCTTAAGTTGGAGATATAGCTGCTCGTAGTTGAGGGAAGCCATCATCCAATCTCAGGTAGCTAAGAACGGAGAGCACAGTAGAAAAGTCTTCACAGAGCAAAGATGGTTCAGTCCACAGAGAGTACACTAGACACGTCCTCACTGATTTACTTCTTCCATTCCCTAGCACACTTGGTTTTGGCCTCCCTGCACCTTTGGGTGAACCATGGGCTCGTCCTGGCTTATTCGTTGTTTCTGTTTCCCTTGGGTACAAACCTCTCCTCAGCTTCCTTGCATATTGTTGTCACATATTCCATCATCTCGTTTACTGCTTTCCCTTCCAGTTCTCTGTTCCACTGAACCCCGTTTAAGAAGTTCTTCATGCCCGCATAGTCCCCTTTCTTGTAGTTTGGCTTCATTCTTCTGGCCCTATCTGCCTCCCCGTCCACTTGTAACTCTGCTGTGTAATCAAAGCTTAAAACCATATGATTACTGGCCCCGAGGGGTCTTTCATGTGTGATGCCCTCAATATCTGCACTACTCAAGATGAATATTAGGTCCAGTCTTGCTGGTTCATCCTCTCCTCTCTCTCTGGTAGTATCCCTTACATGTTGGTACATGAAGTTTTCCAGTAGCACCTCCATCATCTTAGCCCTCCACGTATCTTGTTCCCCATGTGGCTCCAAGTTCTCCCAGTCTATTTCCTTGTGGTTGAAGTCACCCGTGATCAGTAGCTTTGCCCTGCTCGCATGAGCCCTTCTGGCCACTTCAGCCAGTGTGTCAACCATCGCTCTATTACTCTCATCATACTCTCGCCTTGACCTCCTGCTGTTCTGTGGTGGGTTATACATTACTGTAATTACCACCTTGGGACCTCCAGACTGTAGCATTCCTACTATGTAATCTCTTGCTTCTCCTCTGTCTCCTCTCTCCAGCTCATCAAAATCCCATCGGTTTTTGATCAGCAGTGCCACTCCTCCACCCCCTCTGTTCCCTCTGTCTTTTCTCAGGATCTGGTATCCCATTGGAAAGATGGCATCTGTTATCATACCTGTGAGCTTGGTTTCTGTGAGAGCTATTATGTCCGGTGATGCCTCTTTGACTCTTTCGTGCCACTCCTCCCACTTATTTGTTATTCCATCAGCATTGGTGTACCATACCTTCAGTTGCCTCTCTAACACTGTTTTGGGGGGTCTGTGAGGGTGGGGGACCTGGCAGTCTACTGTGGGATTCTATAGTGGAGTGTTGGGTGGGGGCTGTGAGTGTGGGTTGTAGTTTGTGTTGGGGTAGTGTGCTTGGTTGTTGGGTGTTGGGGATGGTTCTGTGTGTGCTTGCTCTTGTTGCTCTGCCCTTCTCTGGTTGTCCACTGCTGATTCTGTCCTTGTCTCTCCTCCTAGCTCCTTTTGCCTTTGTGTCCTCTCCCTCAGCTGCTGTCGTTCTGTTTTTGTTCTGTCCCGGTCTAGGAACACCCTCTTGTATTCTTCCATTTCCTTCAATCATGGTTTCTCTTGGAGGATTCTGTCCCGCACTGTTTCTGTCCTGAGAATCAGCTTGAGTGGTCGATTTCTCCCCTTCGAGTACCCCCCTATTCTCTGAAAATTTACAATCTCGAATATGTCTTCTTTACTTATTTATTTGAGGATGTTCTCAATATCCTTTCTTTCTGCCTGCCGTCTTTCAGTGTGTGTCCTTCCCTTGCTCTCCTGCAGCCCATGAATAAATACTGCCTTTGCCCTCTCCTCCTCCCAATGCCTTTTCCTCTACTTCTCTGGCTCCTGTCTGTACATGGCCATTTTCTCCCTTATTTTTTCCTGTAGCTCTTGGTGGCATGATCGTGCCTCTGCATTTGCCCTATTCTCCTCTCCACCTGCTCCCAGCTGCTCACCCCTTCACTCCTTGGCCCTGCTTAATAGGCAGATACGACCGTCGCATAAGTTATATCTCCTTCCTTCCCGATGGGCCTCCCTGATGCTGTGTCTTTTCTGGTCAATAAGAGAGAGATAAAGAGAGAGATGGAGAGAGAGAGAGAGGTAGGTAGGTAGGTTAGGGGATTTTAGGGAGAAGGGTGTAGGGGGGAGAAAGAGGATAAGGGATGTGGGTGGGCCAGGATGTATGGAGGGGAGGGTGTGTGTGTATCTCAGAAAATACTCCTCCACCCTTGTCTGTGTCCCACTGTTCTATGCGTTAATATACTAACAGCATACTATCTGTTATGCTAATACTGCCAACAATAACAATACTAGAGTACTCAGCTTCTACAATCCTGAACACTGTAGTGTGTGTGTGTGTTCACGATCCTTCTAGGTCTGTGTATATCACTATTCTAATACATACTAAAGTAATACTAATAGTGTGTGTGTACATATAAAATCTTTTATATAAAAGCCTATCCTCGCCAGCCAAATCGGAATAACTGTTAAAGACAACTCAATACTTCGAGAAATTATAGACTAGCTAGCTAGGAGTTGTCAAGTGTTGTAAGATGACCACCACCATGACCACCACCATGAAGATCTGTGTAGTCTGTAGAAAGGGTAAGGGACGAAAACAGGTCTGGATTGCTTGCAATCTCTGTGGTCAATGGTCCCATGGTATATGCAGGGATTTTAAACCAGTGACCACACTTGACATAAACTCAGAGAGATGTTTTTGGGTCTGCCCAAACGAGATACACCTGTATGAGAAAAGTACATCTATACTAAAAGACGACAACACCAATAAAAGATCCTTCTTGAAAGACATGTCAGCATGGTATGACAGCTGGAAAAATAAGAAAGGTGGTTTGGACGGGGCTGTCTTGGACGACAGTGCTCCTGAGGGTGCTAGTGTTGTCCTGGAGGACAGTGCTCCTGAGGATGCTCGTGTTGTCTTGCAGGACAGTGCTCCTGAGGGTAGTGTTGTCCTGTAGGACAGTGCTCTTGAGGGTAGTGTTGTCCTGGAGGACAGTGCTCCTGAGGGTGCTTGTGTTGTCCTGGAGGACAGTGCACCAAAAGGAGACATTGGCCCTGGTGATGAAACAAGTAAAGACAACGCTATTCAGTTCACAAAGGTACAAAATAGCGATACTGCTGGAGATGGAACAAAAGGGGATGATGCCTCAGGGAATAGTGTTGACACATTACCAGCAAAACCTGGTGGAAGCATCGATTTCCATACAGGGGGGATAGATAGGGGAAAAACATTGTGGTGGTATACAAGCCTCCAGACGCAACTTCCCAGTAATTCCAAGAGCAGCTTTTGAAATTTGACAACTGTCTGGAAAATCTCCCAACTCCTGCCCCAAACATCTTACTACTAGGAGATTTCAACTTGAGACACCTAAAATGGAGGAGTATAGCAAACAATGTTTTAGCAGAGATCACCCCAGGAGGCAGCTCAGATGAAAATTCACACACACACGAACTATTAAATATCTGCACCAAATTCACCTTAAACCAGCAAATATTAGAGCCTACAAGATTAGAAAATACTCTGGAACTCATCTTTACTAACAACGACGATATGATACGTAATATAAACGTATCGAAGATAATACACTCAGATCACAACATAATGGAGGTACAGACATGTATGCACAGGGCTCCTGACCAGCAAAATGTGATCAGTCAGGAAGGTCTCTTCACAAAATTCAATTTTAATAAAAACATACAATGGGAAAAAGTCACCCATATCCTAAATGAAACAAGTTGGGAAGATATCCTAAACAACACGGATCCGAACACTTGTCTAGAAAAAATGAACTCTGTGGTTCTTGAGATATGCTCAAGACACATTCCATTAAGAAAAAGAAAGAGAAGATGTAAACTGGAAAGAGAGAGACGCTTCCTATACAGACAAAGGCGAAGAGTCACAGAGCTGCTGAGAGGGGCCAATATATCTGAAATACAAAGGGAGGCACTGGTCAATGAAATTGCAAATATCGAACTTAAGCTGAAGGAATCTTACAGGAGACAAGAATCACAGGAAGAACTAAAAGCCATAAAGGAAATTAAAAAAAAAAACTTCTCTTATTCCAAATCTAAGGAAAAAACAACATCCAGTATTGGCATCCCTGCTTAGGTTGGATGGGACATACACAGATGACAGCCAAGAAATGAGTGAGATATTAAAGTCCCAATACGACTCAGTGTTCAGCGAGCCGCTGCCCAGACTAAGGGTCGACAATCCAAATGAATTTTTTATGAACGACACCCAAAATTTGGTCATCTCAAAAATCTCGGATATTATTCTAACTCCACAAGACTTTGAAAAGGCAATAAATGACATGCCCATGCACTCTGTCCCTGGCCCAGACTCATGGAACTCCATGTTCATCAAGAATTGCAAGAAGCCCCTATCTCGTGCCTTCAGCATTCTATGGAGAGGGAACATGGACACAGGGGTCATCCCACACACACTAAAAACAACATACATAGCCCCACTCTACAAAGGTGGTAGTAAAGGAATTGCAAAGAACTACAGACCGATAGTGCTAACATCTCATATCATAAAAATCTTTGAGAGGGTTCTAAGAAGCAAGATCGCCAACCACCTAGGCACCCATCAATTACACAACCCAGGGCAACACGATTAGAGCAGGTCGCTCCTGTCTGTCCCAGCTACCGGACCACTATGACAAGGTCCTGGATGTTGTTGAAGATAAACAAAATACAGATGCAGTATACACAGACTTTGCAAAAGCTTTCGACAAGTGTGACCATGGTGTAATAGGACACAAAATCCATGATAAAGGAATAACAGGAAAAGTTGGTAGATGGATCTGTAACTTCCTGACAAATAAAACAGAAAGAGTAATAGTAAACAGAGTAAAGTCTCAGGCAGCCACGGTGAAAAGTTCTGTTCCACAAGGCACAGTACTCGCTCCCATTCTATTCCTCATCCTCATTTCTGACATAGACAGAGATGTAAGCCATAGCTCTGTGTCTTCCTTTGCGGATGACACACGGATTGCCATGGCAGTGACCTCCATCGAAGACACCGCAAGACTCCAAGCGGACATCAACCAAATCTTCAAATGGGTCACTCAAAACAATTTGAAGTTCAACGAGGAGAAATTTCAACTACTCAGATATGGAAAACTTGAGGAAATTAAAAATGTATCAGGGTATACGACAAATTCTAACCATACAGTAGAGCGAAAAAGAAATGTGAAGGACATGGGAGTGATAATGTCAGAGGATCTCGCCTTCAAAGACTACAACAATGTATCTACCTCATCTGCTAGGAAAATGATAGGATGGATAATGAGAACCTTCAAAACTAGGGACGCAGAGTCCATGATGATTCTCTTCAATTCACTTGTTCTCTCTAGGCTGGAATACTGCTGTACACTAATGGCCCAATTCAAGGCTGGAGACATCGCAGACCTGGAGAGCATACAAAGAACTTTCACGGAACACATAAGTACGATAAGGCACCTAAATTACTGGGAACGGTTGAAGGTCCTTGATCTGTATTCCCTGGAGTGCAGGCGAGAGAGATACATCATAATATACACTTGGAAGGTCCTGGAGGGATTAGTACCAAACCTGCACACGAAAATCACTCCCTATGAAAGCAAAAGACTCGGCAGGAGATGCAACATTCTCCCGATGAAAAGCAGGGGCGCCACGAGTACATTGAGACACAACACAATAAGTGTCCGGGGCCCAAGACTGTTCAACTGCCTCCCAGCATACATAAGGGAGATTACCAATAGACCCCTGGCTGTCTTCAAGAAGGCCTACAGGACTGCTGTGAGCAAAATCAATAGCCTCATCACGTAAAGTTTGGTAAAACTATACAAAACTTCTCCGTAGAAACAATCATGCGAGCAGTGGATGTGTTGGTCCATGAGTATGCCAGTACCAAGATAGTAACAATTATTCGACATTCCTTTGCTTCTTCAGTCATAACAGCACCTCTCAGTCTCTCCTTAACCAGTTCTTAAGAGTCAGAACTTTAAATTCCGATGTGTCATGTAACTAAACATAAAGAAAAGTTACTGACAAAGATGCAGGTGCATAATGTCGCTAAATAATACATTCAAACTCGTTAACACCATTATGAACTTAACCGTGGCCTGGTGGCTAAAGCTCTCGCCTCACACGGCGAGGGTCTGCGTTCGATTCCCAGTGCGGGTAGAAACAATGGGCGTGTTTCTTTACACCGGTTGTCTATATTCACCCATTAGTAAAATGGGTACCTGGGTACTCACCTAATTGTACTCACCTAATTGTGGTTGCAGGGGTCGAGTCTCAGCTCCTGGCCCCGCCTCTTCGCTGTCTGCTACTGGGTCTCTGCTCTCCCTGCTCCATGAGCTTTATCATACCTTGTCTTAAAACTATGTATGGTTCCTGCCTCCACTATATCTTTCTCTAGTCCATTCCACTTCCTGACTACTCTGTGGCTGAAGAAGTGTTTCCTGACATCCCTTTGACTCATCTGAGTCTTCAGCTTCCAGTTGTGTCCCCTTGTATCTGTGTTCCCTCTCTGAAACAACCTGTCACTATCTACCTTGTCAATTCCCCGCAGTATTTTGTATGTCGTTATCATGTCTCCTCTGACCCTTCTTTCCTCCAGTGTTGTTAGTCCTATTTCCTCAACCTTTCTTCATAAGACAGACCCCTGAGTTGTGGAACTAACCTTGTCGCAAACCTTTGCACTTTCTCTAGTTTCCTTACGTGCTTGACCAGGTGTGGGTTCCAGACTGGTGCTGCATATTCTAGTATGGGCCTGACGTACACGGTATACAGTGTCTTGAACGATTCCTTGTTAAGGTAACGGAACGCTAATCTAAGGTTTGCCAGACGCCCATATGCTGCCGCAGTTATCTGGTTGATGTGTGCCTCCGGAGACGAGCTAGGCGTTATACTCACTCCAAGGTCTTTCTCCTTTGCCGAGGTTTGTAGCCTTTGTCCGCCTAGCTTGTACTCTGTCAGCGGTCTTCTTTGCCCTTCTCCGATCCTCATGACTTTGCATTTGGAGGGATTGAATTCGAGAAGCCAACTGCTAGACCAGATGTCGAGCTTGTCCAGGTCTGTTTGCAGCCCTGCCTGGTCCTCTTCTGATGTGATTCTCCTCATTATTTTCACATCATCCGCGAATAGAGACACTTCTGAGTCTATCCCATCCGTCATGTCATTTACATAAACCAGGAATAACACTGGTCCTAGGACTGACCCCTGCGGTACACCACTCGTCACAGGCGCCCACTGTGATACCTCACCACGCACCATGACCCGTTGTTGCCTCCCTTTGAGGTATTCCCTGATCCATTCCAGTGCCCTTCCTGTTATACCTGCTTGTTCTTCCAACTTCTTTACTAATCTCATGTGAGGAACTGTGTCGAAGGCCTTCCTGCAGTCCAGGAAAATGCAATCAACCCACCCTTCTCTCTCCTGCCTTACCTCTGTTACTTTATCATAGAACTCTAGGAGGTTTGTTACACAGGATTTGCCTTCCCGGAATCCATGCTGTCTGGCGTTTATTATCCTGTTCCGCTCAAGGTGTTCCACCATTCTTTTCCTGATGATTTTCTCCAGGACTTTGCACACTATACATGTAAGTGACACCGGTCTATAGTTTAGTGCCTCTTTTCTGTCTCCTTTTTTAAAAATGGGGACTACGTTGGCCTTCTTCCATACCTCAGGTAGCTGCCCAGTTTCAAGGGATGTGTTGAATATTGTGGTAAGTGGCACACTCAGTACCTCAGCTCCTTCCCGAAGAACCCACGGGGAGATATTGTCCGGACCCATCGCCTTTGAGGTATCGAGGTCACTGAGTAACTGCTTCACTTCCTCCTCAGTTGTGTGTAAGCCCTCTAGTACATCCCTTGTTGGTGACGAACCATGTCCTGTCTACCCAGCTGCCTTCCTTCCTCCATTGTGAATACTTCCTTAAACCTCAAGTTGAGCTCCTCACATACCTCTTGATCATTACTTGTGAGTTCCCCATCTTCTCTCCTCAGCCTTATCACCTGGTCCTTGACTGTTGTCTTCCTTCTGATGTGACTGAACATCAGTTTCGGGTCGGACTTAACTTTCGATGCTATGTCGTTTTCGTACTGTTTCTGGGCCTCCCTCCGTACTTGTGCATACTCGTTTCTAGCTCTTCTACTAATCTCTTTGTTTACTTGGGTTCTTTGCCTTCTGTACCGTTTCCATTCTCTGATACTCTGATTCTTTGCCTCCCTGCACCTTTGGGTAAACCAGGGGCTCTTTCTGGCCTTCCCATTTAAACATTTGCCTCTGGGTATAAACCGTTCCTCTGCCTCCTTGCACTTTGCCCCTACGTATTCCATCATTTCATTTATTGTCAGTCCTTCCATTTCCCTTTCCCACTGGATGTCCTGCAGGAAATTCCTCAAGCCCGTGTAGTTTCCTCTTTTAAAGTCTGGTTTGTCTCTATCGGTACTGTTTCCCTCTCCACCTGTAGCTCTACAATGTACTCAAAGCTAAGCACCATATGGTCACTGGCTCCCAGGGGCTCTCGTGCGTTATGTCTTCAATATCTGAGCTGTTCAGGGTGAATACAAGGTCCAGTCTTGCTGGTTCATCTTCTCCCTCTCTCTGGTCGTGTCCCTGACATGTTGGTGCATCAGGTTTTCCAGTACCACGTCCATCATCTTGGCTCTCCAAGTTTCTGGACCCCACGTGGTTCATGATTCTCCCAGTCGATTTCCCTGTGGTTGAAATCTCCCATGACCAGTAGCTTCGCTCTGCTCATGTGTGCTTTTCTTGCCACCTCTGCCAGGGTGTCCACCATCGCTCTGTTGTTCTCATCGTATTCTTCTCCTGGCCTCCTGCAGTTCTGTGGTGGGTTATACATCACTGCAATGATTATCTTATGCTCCCCAGACTGGATGGTACCTACTATGAATTCCCGTTCTCTACCCCTCCACTCCTACCATTTCCTCGAATCTCCAACGGTGCCTTACAAGCAGTACAACCCCCCCACCCCCTGCTCCTCCTATCTTTCCTCAGGATCTGATATCCCTGCGGGAAGATTGCATCTGTTACTGTCTCATTTAATTTAGTTTCTGTGACTGCTATGATGTCTGGAGATGCCTCATCTATTCTTTCATTCCACTCTTCATACTTATTCGTAATTCCATCCGCATTTGTGTACCAAACCTTCAACCTTGTTTCCAATACTGTGGCCCTGGGGAGATCTTGGTGGGATGGGGTGTGGGCAGGGTGCCCGCAGGGGGTTGGAGCATGGGTGGGGGTGATTGTATGGTTGGGGTATGGGCAGGTGGGGTGCAGCTTGAGGTGGGGGTGGGGGTAACTGTGACGGTGGGTTTTCATTTGCTAGGGTGGGGACAGGGGGCCTGATATGTGGGTGTGGTGCTAGAGTGTATGGGTGTCGTGGGTTGTTTGTGATATGAGGCCCGCTGAGGGTATTTCCAGTGTGTGTGTTTGTCCTGCTTGGGCTTGGTGTCCTCCGTATCTCGCTGTCTCCCTCCCCCTCTCTCCTCCTTCTTAACCTCTCCTCCGGGCCTCCCTTTCTTCCTGTGTTCTGTCTCGATCTAGATATACATTCCGGTACCCCTGGTTCGTCCTCAGCCGAGCTTTCTCTTGCAGGATCATGGTGCGTGCTGATTCCGCCTTGAATATTACCTTGAGGGGTCGACTTCTTCCCTTTGTGTACCACCCGATTCTCCGAAAATTTGTCACTTGAGATGAGTCTCCCCCTATTGCTAGCATGATACCATCGATCTGTTCTGTCTCCTCCTGTTTCCTTCTGTCGTGGGTGTCTCCTTCGACTTCCTTCAGGCCATAGATGAACATCGACTTCTCCCTTTCCTCCTCCCACTGTGTCTCCCATTGCCTTGTCACAGGTGCATTATCCTCTCTCGGTGCTGTCATGACTGTATTCCCGTGTTCCTTTGTGTGTCCGGTCTGCTCTACGTCCCTGTCCGCTGCAGTGTGTTGTGGGGGTCTCCATGATTAGCGTGTCTGCTGCTTTGTCTACCCTCTCATATGTTGTTTCTGTGCTCCCATTCGTTGGTCCTGTGGTGCTCTTCGTGATCCTGGCTGCTTCTTCTATATCCCTCTCGTGTGTTGTTATCCTGCTCGTCTTGCTTCGGGCCCCATGTGTGCCTGCCAGTGCCTGTGCGTACCCGAGTTCTCCTCCTTTCTCCTCATTCCCTTTGGCTGTGCCTGGTGCACAAGCCCCAAGCGTTGTTTCCTGCCAGGTACTGTTGTCTCTATCATAGATGAACATCGACTTCTTCCTTTCCTCCTCCCACTGTGTCTCCCATTGCCTTGTCAAAGGTGCATAATCCTCTCCCGGTGCTGTCATGAATGTAATCCCCGTGTTCCTTTGTGTGTCCGGTCTGCTCTTACGTCCCTGTCCGCTGCAGTGTGTTGTTGGGGTCTCCATGTTTAGCGTGTCTGCTGTTTTGTCTACCCTCTCATATGTTGTTTCTGCGCTCCCATTCGTTGTTCCTGTGGTGCTCTTCGTGACCCTGGCTGCTTCTTCTATATCCCTCTCGTGTATTGTTATCCTGCTCGTCTTGCTTCGGGCCCCATGTGTGCCTGCCAGTGCCTGTGCGTACCCGAGTTCTCCTCCTTTCTCCTCATTCCCTTTGGCTGTGCCTGGTGCACAAGCCCCAAGCGTTGTTTCCTGCCAGGTACTGTTGTCTCTATTCTGTGTCAGTCCCTGCAGCTTCTCTTCTAGGGTCTGGATCCTGGCTTCCGCTTTTTTGGCTTGCATTACCCATTTTCTACTCTCCTCAGCTATCCTCTTCTCCATTCCCTCGCTCAGCATAACAAGGGGCTTTCTATATAGTAGTATGTCATTGATGTCAGCTATGGTCTGTATACCTTGTACATGTACTTGTAGAAATAAAGATAGTATTATTATTATTATTATTATTATTATTATTATTATTATTATTATTATAACATCATTATAAACTGATCGTACTAAGAGGGAATAAAGTAGGATTCTCTGTATTATTAACCTGTGAGACAAGTTTCATCAATTATCAAGCACAAGTGGCTCCTTGTAAATGCTAGAGTGTAGCACATTCTTCCTAGTCAATAAACCTGCTTCTTTGATAAGATAAGCACTTGAAATTTCTACTGAGATAAAGCCAGTGGTACATGTAAATTTCATGGACTGGTACTTCAATCACAGTTCTGACCTTAGCTTTAACACCAGGGTTGAGGCAATCATTATCTCGTTTTTTGTTTATGTTGTTGAATATGTATTGATAAAGCCTCTGGATGGCGAAACGTCTACAGTAATGATAACCAGATTTTGCACATGTGTCTTATTCTTCACGCCTCAGATGTTTCTCTATTGCGAAGGAATATTCTATAGTGTGACCTCCAGCTTTCTGAGTATGAGAAGTTGCTATGTGGCCGGCTACGTAAGGGTTACCCATACACTTCTGTTTTTCCTTTCTAGCCTATTTGTTCTTTAGCATACCTGGAGGGGGTTTCGGGGGTCAACTCCCCCGCGGACCGGTCCATGACCAGGCCTGGCGATGGATCAGGGCCTGATCAACCAGGCTCTTACTGATGGCCGGACGTAAAACAACGTACCAATCACAGCCTGGCTGGTCAGGTACTGAATTTAAGTACCTGTCCAGCTCCCCCTTGAAGACACCCAGAGGCGTGTTGGTGCACACATAATGGCACTGTTCCTGGGGCCTCCATCGGGACTCTGCTGATGACCAATATAGGAGAAAATCGTACAAACAACGTTTACAAATGCAGTAATTAGTGGTATCTGAATAATCTTACTATGTTAATCTGTTATTATATAAGATAAGGTGTTAGTACCATCACCACACATCTTGTTAACACACCTGCACCACACACATTGTTAACACACTTGCACCACACACATTGTTAACACACTTGCACCACACACCTTGTTAACACACGAGCGTTGAAGGGTTGAAGCTGATCGACTAAGGTGTTCAGAAATTAGAAAAAAGTCTTTGCTGGGAGGCAGTTGAACAGTCTTGGGCCCCTGACACTTATTGTGTTGTCTCTTAGTGTACTCGTGGCGCCCTGCTTTTCATCTGGGGGACGTTGCATCTCCTATCGAGTATTTTGC